>PVJD01006228.1:0-101738 GCA_004026545.1 Mormoops blainvillei
CTGGGGCAGATGCGAAGCTGCTGGAGAGAGAGGAGCTGAGTAAGAGACAGGCGAGGGGGTGCAACTGGGCAGCGACCTGCATTCCCACTGAAGGGGACCGGAGCTTGCTGCCCCCGACTATGCCCTTCGGGAAATTGATTTTAAGCTCATTATTAAGAAACAAAAGACTCAGAAGGAACTTTTACCCCCTCCCTCCTTTGCCTGCCCAAGGCAAATCAGGTAGAAAAACTTGCTTAAAGGAAGCAAGCTGTTCACCTGAGCATTGTTCACCTTAGCACGGGTAAGCTAAATGTGGCGGGGAGGGAAAGATCCCGCGAAGCTTCTTCGTTGGACTCCTCTCTGTGACCCTGGTTTCTGGGTGGCCCAGCAAGAACTTGCCTCCCGCACGCTGGGTCTCTCTCACGCGGCCGTAAACCGCCCGCCTCCCTCTCCGTCGCCCAGAAAGGCACGTAAGCCTCGGCCGCCCTTGGCTCTCACATGCTTACGGCAGCCCCGTAAGCACATGCGTATCAAACTTGTCTGTTTTCTCCCGTTAATCTGTCTCGTGTTAATTTGATAATTAGCCTAGCCAGAAGAATTTAGGAAGGTGGAAGGAAAGTTTCCTGTTTTGTTTTTTTTTGTTTTCTGTGCTTCCATGCCACCATTTGGCAGGGTGGGGGTTTGTGTTGAGTAGAAGGGACACCATTGCAGAAGGTTTTGTTGGTAACCCGCTCCCCGCCCTGCCCCGCCCCCAGCGCACTACCCCCGCCAAAAGTGCCAGCTTCCGGGACAGAGGAACAGGGGAGTGGAGTCTCCTGGGTGACAGGCAAAGGGAGATGGGGAGGCGAAGGGGTGGGGGACGGGGTGGGGAGGGAAAAAGCCAGTGACCTACAGCTGCTGGAGCCTGTGCAGGGCCTGAGGCGGGGTGGGAGAGCAGTTCTTAAAGATTTTGAATGGACTTTGTAATTGCAGTCTTACAATGTACAAGGCCAAAAAACAAAAGGAAGCTCTTTCAAGAAGCTGAAACCTTATAGAATCACACTGCCCATGTGGAGAGAACGGGGCTGAGCTGGGGGCCTCTGCCGCCGTGGAGATGTTGACAGGCTGGCAGTCAGGGGCAGAGGTTCCGCCGGGTACTTCCCTCGCTTCTGGGACGGGGAAGCTGCTTGGAGGCGGCCTGAGCTCCCACTGAGGAAGTCCCGGCGTGGCTGGGAAGTCCAGGGTCCAGCAAGGAAACCACGCGTGGATGCAGGGAGGGGTGTCGGAGCCGCATCCCCTTCCTCTGGCCAGGACAGCTTCTCCGTGTCAGGCCTGGCCCGGGCCCTTCTGAGGCCGCACCAATGTCGGCCTGGCGTGGCCCAGGCTGCCTGCCTCAGGGGGACTGGGCACCCTCCGTTCCCAACAGCCGAGTGGGGTTTCCGGTTGACAGGACCTGACCTGAAGGCCTGGACTTGTCTTGGAGTTAAAAACATGATGGCAACAGCCATGGTGGCCGCTAGTCCCTTGGGAGCTGGAGGAGGGTTTTCTATACACAGTGCCTCTGAGAGCTTTCCTATAAACTCGGGTGTCACACGTAGGTCTTCTCTTTGGTTTGGTCCATTGTTCCTGAGGTGTGTGAGCCTGTGTCTGGGGACTTTAGGTGGCTGCAGGGAAGAGTCCTAGGGTCCAGGAAGGAAGATCTCTGGGGCAGGGCCCTCAGGTGGCCGTGCTAGACCGTGACTCTGCTGAGACCTGCCATGGTTCCTGGCTTCTCCTCAGTCCCCAAGCTCCTGAGGAAACCTTGAGGGTTTCCAATTCCAGTTTCCGCCTTGGGAACGAAGAGGCACATTTCCAGCTGGGTTGAAACTCCTTTAACTCTCAAATTGAGTTGTGCTCTTCTGCTATTTAAAAACCCTGTTTGGTAAGCACTTCACAGAGCAATAGCTTTGAAAGAGAAAGATTACTTTCCCATTAGCCTGGCTTAGGAGAACGCATTGTTATTCAACCGACCGACAAAGGGATTTAAGTGGAATGTGGGTTTCGAAGTCCAGGTGAGAGCCAGTCTGCTGGATCTGGGCTCCCGCACCACAGGGGCAAATGAGGATGTGGTGGGCACTGCCTCCTGTTCGACAGCCTCCTCAAACTCTTCCCAAGCCCACGGCCTGTTGGGCAGCAGGGAATGATGACGCAGGGAAGCCACACGCAGGCTGTCCCCTCCTGCCCTGGGGCCAGAAAAAAGCAGAAAGACAAACAGCTGTGGCCTTCGGCTGGAGACCGGAGGCAGTCAGAAAACCGGGAGAGGCCGATCCACCTAGGAGTCTTCATTGTGCGCAGACCGCAGACCTGGAGCCCTCTGTGGGGTGCTCTCTACCTGGCGCCGGAGGCCAGCGTGTCCCCCTGCCTCTCTCCTAGGAGCATTTGCGAATTTTCTGAATGACTCAGCTCTGGAGTGGCCCCATTGCGGCAACTTCTGGGGAAGGGCCCCTGCCTGTCCCTCTCCAGCGTGAGGGCAAATTTGCCACAGGTTGGCTTGGACAGGACCTGAGCTTCGATGTCCTGTCCAAGTGAGTGGGGGTTTTGTTTTGTTTTTGGCTGGGGGTGGGGGATGGTGGAGGGTGGCAGGAAGAGAGGAGATACGCTAGTGATAAGTTTTAATATTCCATCTTTTAAAAAATTGAGATGTTTTCACACTGACATAGAGCAAATACGCATAGAACTGTGATATGTTTCATAATTTATGTGGAGGATATATCATGGGCTTTTGACGGCTCTACAGTATTTACAACGATTCTAGGTTTTTCTGTTCGGGAAGAAGCTTCCTCTCTCATTACCCCAATGATGTTGGTTTCTGACCATCAGACCCCCACACATTCATCGTTTCCCTGGTGGTGCCAGGTTGTCCATTCGCCTCCTCTTCTCTTGCCCTGTCCCCCTTTGCTCCCAGTAGACCGCTCAGCGCTGTGTATGCTGCTATCTTTTGGGAAAAGTGACCTTGACTGACAGAGGGGCCATCTTCTCCCTTCCTTTCTCTTTTCCCTAATGTTTATTGAGACTCTGTTACGGAAAAATGAAGCGACCAGACACTGAGGGGTTAGGAGCACGATCTTTATTTATGTGGACGGACCCAGAGGAGACAAACTCCAAATTCTGAACCCAGAACAATAGCCCCGCACTCCTTTTATGCTGGGCCAAGTGGGGGAAGGGTCTTGGGAGGTATAGATTTGGCACCGAAGGGGCTTACAGAGGTGGGAGATAAGCATTTACAGCATTTATCAGGGCAAATGGTGTCTCAATATCTACAGCGTTAGTCAGGGCAAATGGTGTCTCAACATCTACAGCATTAGTCAGGGCAAATAGCATTTCATCTTTGGTATCAGCCTTGATTTCCTCTACAACTCGGGTCCCCTGCAGAGTCAGAGGGGACTTCTGTCCTCAAGACTCACAGTCCAATAGGGTAGACGTGATATGAACCCAACATGAGACAGACCTAGACTGGGGGGAGGGTGGGTCAGGGAACCTCTAACCTGTGTCCTAACGTGGGAGGAGAATCGACCTGGGTACAGGGACTGGGTAAGGGGTCAGGGGTGGCAAGGAGGAAGAGAGACAAAGGATGGGCATGGTGGACACTGGCCATTGTTCAAGGCCACCCAGCATCTGAACCCTCTTTCTATGTCTGTGGGGGTCCCTATCTTGTGAGTCTTGGTCAGTGGCAAGCCCACAATGGTGGAAGTAACAAATGTCAGATACTCTTGTCCTTAGCCTCCCTTTCAGCTAAGATAGGCATGTGACCCAGGCTCTACCAGTCTGTACTCGTCTTTGACTTGGGAGCTGGTGATGCAAAGAAACAGGACTGTACAAAGTCCACTCTGCAAGGGGGATGGACAGTTCATTGTCCAGGGGTAGTAGTATGGCAGTTTTATTAACAGTGTCTATTATTATTATTTTAAACCCTTGCCATATGTTTTTTAGTTGATTTTAGAGAGAGAGGTGGGGAGGGAGGGTTGAGGGGGAGAGAGAGAGAGAGAGATTAATTGGCTGCCTCTTATATGCACCCTGACTGGGAATCAAAGCTGCAAACCTTTGGTTTATGGGACGATGCTCCTGTTACGGAAAAATGAAACGACCAGACACTGAGGGGTTAGGAGCACGATCTTTACGTGCACGGGCCCAGAGCAGACAAACTCCAAATTCTGAGCCCAGAACAATGGCCCCGCATTCCCTTTATGCTGGGCTAAGTGGGGTAAGAGTCTTGGGAGGAGTGGTATAGATCTGGTGCGAAAAGGGTTTACAGAGGTGAAAGAGAAGCATTTACATCATAAGTCAGGGCAATTAGCATTTCATCTTTGGTATCAGCCTTGATTTCCTCTACACTCCAACCAACTGAACCACCCAACCAGGGTGGTTAACACATTATCATATTACACTATTAAAGTATTCTAAATTTGACTATATACTTACCTTTACCATTGTGTTTTATATTTTCATGTTTTTATGTTACTGATAAACATCCTTTCACTTCAGCTAGAAGAACTTCTTTCAGCATTTCTTGTAAGGCAGATCTAGCGGTGATGAGCTTCCTCACCTCAATTTGTGAGAAATAAGCCAGACAGAAAAAAAAACCCAACAAAAGCTGTATGATATCACTAATATGTGACTCCCCCCTACCCAAAAAGAAAAAAAGTCAAACTCAGAAACAGAGTAGAATGGCGATTACTAGGAGATGGAAGGTGGGACAAATAGCGGAGGTTGGTAAAAAAATAAAATGTAAACTTTCAGTTATAAGATGAATAAGTTTGGAGGATCTAACATAATAGCATGACTATAGGTATTGTATACTTGCCATTTTTGTCTAGAGATTATATCCTACGTGTTCTCATTCTGTGTAGTTTTTCTTTGAAAATTCACTCTATGTCTTTTGCTTGGGTGGTTTAATCCATTAACATTTAAAGTAGTTACTGACAGAGAGGATTTACTATTACCATTTGTTAATTGTTTGTCCTGTAGCAGTTTTGTGCCTCTTTCCTTTATGTGTGTATTTTATTGATTACGCTATTACAGTTGTCCCAGTTTTCCCTCCTTTGCCCCCTCAACCTGGCACCCCTTATTCTCTCTGGCAGTCCCCCCTTTAGTTCATGTCCATGAGTCATGCATATAAGTTCTTTTGCTACTCAGTTTCCTGTACTGTTCTTGACATCCCCCTGTCTGTTTGTACCTACCAATTTGTATTTCTTAATTCCTGCATCTTTTCTCGGGTTCCCCACTTCCCTGTCCCAACTGCTAACTCTCCAAACGATCTCCATATCTATGATTCTGTTTTTGTTTTGCTTGTTTGCTTAGTTTGTTTCTTAGGTTCAGTTGTTTATAGTTGTGAATTTATTGCCATTTTAGTGTTCATAGTTTTGATCTTCTTTTTCTTAAATACGTACCTGTAACATTTCATATAATAATGGTTTGGTGATGATGAACTCCTTTAGCTTTACCTTGTCTGGGAAGCACTTTACCTGCCCTTTGATTCTAGCTGATAGCTCTGCGGGATAGAATAATTTAGATTATAGGTCCTTGCTTTTCATCTCTGTGAATACTTCTTGCCAGTCCCTTCTAGCCTGCAAAGTTTCTTTTGAGAAATCAGCTGACAGTCTTATGGAGGCTCTTTTGTAGGTAACTCTCTTCTTTTCTCTTGCTGCTTTTAAGATTCTCTCTTTAACCTTCGGCATTTTAACTATGATGTGTCTTGGTGCAGGCTTCTCTGTGTCCATCTTGTTTGGTACTCTCTGTGCTTCATCGGCTTGTATGTCCATTTCCTTCATCAAATTAAGGAAGTATTCTTTCATTATTTTTTCAAGTAAGTTTTTAATTTCTTATTGCTCTTTTTCTTCTCCTTCCAGCACCTCTGTGATTCAAGTGTTGGTACATTTGAAGTTGTTCTAGAGGCCCCTTACACTATCCTCATTTTTAAGAAATTCTTTCTTTCTTCTTGCTATTCTGATTGAATGCTTTTTTTCTTCCTTATATTCCAAATCATTGATTTGATTCTTGGCTTCATCTGCTCTACTGTTGATTCTCTGTAAATTTTTCTTTATTCCACTTAGTGTAACATTATTTCTGCCTGGGTCTTTTTTATGTTGGTGAAGTACCCCATGAGTTACCTGAACATCTAATAACCAGTGTTTTGAACTCTGCCTCTGATAGAGCGCTTATCTTTATTTTGTTTAGCTCTTTCCTGGAGTTTTGTTCTGTTCTTTCATTTGGGCCATATTTCTTTGCCTCCTGATTCTGACAGCCTCCCCGTGTTTTTTTCCTGTGTATGAGGTGGAGCTGCTCTGATTCCCTGTCTTAGTAGTGTGGCCTATTGTAGAAAAGCGCACGTGTAAGTCGGATGGGGCGGAGCCTTAGGTAATCAGCAGGGTGGAGCAATCCATGTGAACCAGGTTGATGGAGTCTCAGGTATGGTGTCTCTGCTCCATAGCTCTGTGTGGGGGAGGGCTCAGAAAAGGGACTATGGCCACTGTCTGGCCTCTGGGGTTTTGTCCAGGGGGAAGTTCTCCCCTGGCACTCATCCTGATGCTTCAGTTTCTCCCTGTGTGCCGCTGTAGTCCCTCCAGCTGCTGCCGCAGTGCTGGAGGCCAGAGGGAGCGAGTCAGGGTAAGTCCTGTCTGTTTCAGGCCCTTTAAGAGGAGATGCCGGAGAATCCTGCGGTTTCTTCCTTGCCCCAAACCCAACTGATTTTTTACAGCCAGAAATTATGGGGACTTACCTTCCTGGCACTGAAATGCTGGGCTGGGTGGTCCGGTGTGGAGGTGGGATCCTTCGCTCCCGAGGTATCCCTCCCGGTTTTTATCCACCGCACGTAGTTGTGAGACTGCCCACTCTGCATGCCCACATCTCCGCACCTCCGCTCCTCCTACATGTGCGGATGAACGTGACTCCTTTCATTCCTTGGTTGTTGGACTTTCGTACAGCTCAATTTTCTGATGATTCTGAGTGATAGTTGTTTTGGATTTTAGTTGTAATTTTTGCTGTGGTTGTGCGAGGAGGCGAGCCGTGTTTACTTGCGTCTCCATCTTGACCAGAAGTCTCTGTTTTTGCACTTCTTTTCTTCTCTTACTACCTCCCTTTTTGTTTCATTGATTATTATTTTTTTTAATCGACATGACCCGATTCCTTTCTCTTTTTCTTATGTGTATCTTCTAGGTATTTCCTGTGCAGTTACCATGGTTCTTACATAAAGCATCTTGTAGTTATAACAATCTAGTTTAAGTGATAGATATTTAACTCAATCTTATACATACCCTTCACACTTTCACATCGATCACCCCTACTTTATGGTACTGATGTCAAAAATTACATCTTTATATATTCCGTATTCATTAACATGGTTGTGTAATTATTTACAATTTTTTCTCGTTTAAGTTCCACACTAACTTTAAAAGTGCTGCATGTACCAACAGTGCAGCATCGCAGTGTCCTGTATTTTTCTATATGTTACCTCTACCACTGAGCCTTATGTTTTCATATGCTCTTGTGCTGTTTTCTAACATTTTAAACTTTCCACTTTCAGGACAGCCTGTAGCATTTCTGGTAAGGCAGGTTTAGTGATACTAAACTCCCTCAGCCTTTATTTGGGAAAGCATATTGCCTTCATTTTTTATAATACAGTTTTACCAAATGTAGTATTCTTGGTTGGCAGTGTTTTCCTTCAGCACTTTGAATACATCAGCTCACTTCTTTCTGGCCGGTAATGTTTCTGTTGAAAAATCTACTGGTAATCTTATCAGGAGTTCCCTTGTATATGAAAGGTGACTTTTCTCTTGCTGCTTTCAAAAGTCTCTCTTTGTCTTTGACTTTTGACAGTACGATTATGTGTCTCGATGTAGGCTTCTCTGAATTCAGCTTAGTTGGATTTCTCTGAGCTTCTTGAATTTGGATGTTCATTTTTTCCCCTCAGATTTGGGAAATTTTTAGCCATTTTTCTTTAAATAAACTCTCTGTCTCTTTCTCTCTTCTTCTGGAGTTCTTATAATGTGTTCATTGGTCTGTATGATGGTGTTGCATAAGTTCCTTTGGCTTTATTCACTCTTCTGTACTCTCTTTTTCTTTTTGTTTCCCTGACTCAATAATTTCAAGTGACTTGTCTTTGAGTTTACTCCTTTTTTTATTCTGCTTTATCAAGTCTGACGTTGAATCTCCTCTTGTGTATTTTTTCAACTTAGTTATTGCATTCTTCAGTCCCTGAGTTTCTGTTTGTTTTTTAAATAATTCCTATATCTTTATTAATATTCTTATTCTGTTCTTGTGTTTTTTTCCTGATTTCATGTTGTTATCTGTGTTCTTTCATAGAGCACTGAGATTCTTTAATATAATTATTTTGAATAATTTGTCTGGTAATTCATAGATCTCCCTTTCTTTGGCTTGGTTCCTGGAAATTTAATTTTTGCTTCTTTTATTGCTTCATGTTTTCCTGAATCTTCATGTGCCTTATCATTTCTTTGTTGTTGAGCTTTATGTATTAGAAGAAACAACCACCTGTCCCAGTCTTTTCAGACTGACCTTACATACCTTTCAGCCAGGCTAAGGATTCTGCGGAACTCTGAAACCATCTGGGGAGCGTGTAACTTCTCTCGGCTTGTGCATTTACTTCCCTAGATATATAGATATATTTCTTGATATATTTTCAGGAGCTCATAATCTCTACCTCCTCCTGGTGTCTGCCTGTGATACTGCAGGTTCTATGGTGTTGCCTCAGTAAGCTTTTCTGCACAACTTTTTTCTCAGTGGCCCTCAAGCCTCCAAATGCGCTGGTTCCTATCAGTGCCCGAAGTCCGCTGAGGCAGACCCCAGTCCCGCAGGCAGCCCTTCCAAAGGCGGAAATGCTGGTCACGTGCTCCTATCTTCCCCCTCCCCCCGAGGGGAGAATCTAGTAGTTGGGTGCCTTCCCCTGATTGCCCCCAGCCTTGCTGGTCTCGTTCTGTGACACTGCAGACGTTATGGTGCTGTAGTAAGCGTCCCCTGCTCTCCCTCAGTCTCAGCAGCCCCATGTATACAAAATAAGTCAATTTCATTCGAGCTCCAAGTGATGCAAGATAGAAATCTATCCCTCAGGTAACCAGAGTCCGTGATCTTAGATTCCTGGCTCCTTTTTGGGACCGAGGCACATTTGATGATAAAGTGCATAGCCTGTCTGGAAACTGAGCATAGCTGCTGGGTAACCTGCAATGCACACAAAACCCTGGCCAAGAGAATCTCTTCAACCTCCATAGAATGTTGCTGGGAATTCTAGGGACAGACCTGATTGCTGAGAATGAGGGCCTGACATGGTGTGCTATAGAAGTTTGTTACTCAGTGTAGTCTGTCACCTAGAACCTTGTCAGAAATGCAGAGCCTCAAGCCCCTTCTTAGACCTAACAGCATTGGATTCTGCATTTTAACAAGATTTCAGGTGATTCTTCATATGGAAACCTGGGAAACACTGATAGAGTTGACATGAGGCTTACCTTCAGGAGCTCCTAATTGGCCAAGCAGTGCATGGGGAACAAAGTCTCACCTGGGGTCTGGGTGGGTGGCTCACTCACTGTTTAAATGCCCTACGAGGGCTTAGTTTGCATCTTTTTTCAACCCAAATCCTCAATTAATTCGTAAAGCCTCCCAGAGTTGCCAGATTAAATGGTACTCTTTGGAGAAAAGTTCAATATTTGCTCATTCAAATTAATCCAACTCTGGCTTCCCTTCTAAGCATCTGTCCAAAGGTAATGCCATCATTACTTTCCTTAATCTAGTTTAAAAATTGACTGTAAATGAATTCTTTTTTCCTGGACAGTCAAATAGGAGAATTTATCCTTCTTTACCTGGGAAGGTTTAATTACTTGCCTTTGGGATTCCAAGACTGTCTCAGCAATACAATTAATTTAATCATGAGCCTAAGTTTGCCATTCAATCCAATTATTCTCAATTAAGTGATTGTGTATTTTACTTTATTATCAATTGATTATGATTACTTATTATTAAGTAAACTCAACATGTTTATGATGATTTCATTAATCAGACAATACCTGCTGTTCAAAAGCCATGGTTTTGCCCTAGCTGATGGCTCAGCGGGTTGGAGTGTCATCCCATACACCGAAAGGTTGTGGGTTTGATTCCCATTCAGGGCACATACCTAGGTTGTAGGTTCGATTCCTGCTCAGGGAGTGTGCTGAAAGCAATTGATTGATGTCTCTCTCTCACATTTGTCTCTCTCTCTCTCTCGCTGTCCCTTCCTCTAAATCAATAAGCATATCCTTGGGTGAGGATTAAAAAGAGCCACGGCTTTATTTGTGAGCCCATTATCTAGGCACCTTGAAATGTTGTGAAATCAGTGCCAACCAAAGATATCTCCAGACTCCTGCCTGCCTGTCACTGGGCTGGGAATACCGAGACAAAGGAAAATGTATAAGAGAACTGCTTTTCTTGAGGGCCTCCTGTGTCTGAGATGGCAGCACATATGACAGAGTATGGTAAGAATTCAGAAAGTGGTGCAGACAAAAAATGCTGAGGACGATAGGTCCAGAAGGTTTTGTGGTGGAGGCAGGACTCAGATCTTCGGAAAGCTGTGAAGTGCAGAACCGTTCACGTGGGACCTCACAGCTACTGACGTTAGAAACGTCTGGTGTGCTTGTAAGAGGCACACATCCCTGTGCCCTCCCCTACCCTGACCAGACCAACTGAGTCAGGATCCTTGGGGCATGGGATGTGATCTTTAATAACGCGATTCATATTCACATGCACAGAATGTAGAAGATCCACAGGCATAACAGTTAAGAGAAAGGTGCCTGACTCCAAAGCCTGATATTGCATTCTCAGTTTTATGACCTTAGGAAGATTACCAGTCTCTCTACGTCTGTTTCTCATGGCAGTGAATTGGTTAAGAGGGGTGTCACCACAAACAGATAACCCGAACTCGGGCTTGATTTCTAGTGACGGACTGAGAGTCACCAGAGGAACCTTTAGGAGGGAAAAGAAATTTAGGAAAAAGCTGCTCATCTGCCTTCTAATGAGGTTCCCGGGCATTGGCAAAGGCTTCTCATTGCAGGCGGCCTCCTGGGGCCTGTCTCCGCTTTTTTCATGCCTCTGTTCCCTCACTCCCTCTTCCCCAGGCCAAGCCGACACCATCTGGTAGTGGGACCTTGGTTTGCTGAAGCTATTTCATGGTATCCTGTGACCCGCACCATCTAGGACAGCTAAATAAGAGGCCTCCATTGTCCCAACAGAAGAGAACAAATGAGTTAAGATCCTGGCTTAGGGCCTGGGGTGACACCTGCAGATTTAGAAGAATGCATGAACTGGTTTCCCTCTAAGATGGAAGGAAGGGAGAGGGGGCCATGACAAAAGGGAGGGCAAGGTGGGTTCAGAATGAGGGACAGGCTCTGAGTCAGCGTTCAGACGCAGCCCACAAGTCAGGGTAGCTCTTCTTCCAGCTGGTAAACCGCCTCCCTCTGCCCCCTGAGCCTGGCGGTGAGGGTGGCCCCCAGACACCGAGGGCGGTGGTGGGGGACATGCGGAGACAGTTCATCCCAACCTAAGAGCTTCTCTCTGGCAGGCCCAGCTGAAACACGACTGCATTACTTTCTCCATTCTGGGTATTCACACCCACCCACTGGGTTTTTTCTCTTGTTCATCCTTTCACCAGACCACCCCCTGGGCGATCTTTGAAAAGCATAATTTTGATAATATCGAGACCATACTTTAAATTCTTCAACTGTCCGCATTTCCTGGAGGCCGCAGCCCCAGCTCCCGTACAGGGGGAGGAAGGGCTGGGCCGCTTATCTCTGCAGCCCGTGCTCCACCATTCTCCCGCTAACAGGCGGCTCTCGCCCAGGCTGAGCAGGAGCTAGCTGCTTTGGCCCTGGACGCCAGGCAGCAGCAAATGCTTCTCTTGAGGCCTGGAGCCCTCCGTCTCCTGTCCTGATCACCCATCACGGCAGGGCAACCATCCCAACACCAAGTGTCTTAAAACAACAGCAATGATTTACTTTGCTCAAGAACTTCCAATCTGGGGAGGGCTAAGTGGGGGTGGCTCATCTCTGCTCCTCGTGGTGGCCTCTGGGGCAGCTCGACAGGGGCTGGAGGAATCGCTTACAAGGTGGCGCACTCACCTGGCCGGCTGTCTGCAGGTGCTCAGCGAGGGCTCAGCTCTCTGCGGGCTGCTCAGGCTCCCTCAGAGCCTGGCGGCTGGGTTCTGAGAACTATACTCCACAAATATGCAGACATACAGTTCACACCTTGTATAAGAACACCAAGCGGGGGCTGTATCATGCTTCATGACCTAGTATCGGAAGTCACACAGTGTCACGTTAAGTATAGTTACAAACCTACCAGATTCGGAAGGAAGGGACATAGACCCTATCTTCAGAAAGGAGACGTGTCAAAGCTGCATTGCAAGAAATGCATGTGGGATTGGAGATAATGTAACAATGTTTTATAAAATCCCTTCCACCTCTCTCTATGTTCTGTTACTCATACTTGCCCTCAGATTTCAGTTTAAACCTTTCTTTCTCAAGAAGGCCTGTAGTCAGCCCTGACTGGTGTGGCTCAGTGGATTGAGCACCAGCCTGCAAACCAAAGGGTCACAGGTTCAATTCCCAGTCAGGGCACATGCCTGGGTTGTGGGCCAGGTCCCTAGTGAGGGCCATATGAGAGGCAACCACACACTGATGTTTCTCTCCCTCTTTCTACTTCCCTTCCCTTCTCTCTAAAAATAAATAAATAAATAAAATCTTAAAAAAAAAAAAATAAGAAGGCCTGTAATCACCTAAGCAGGGTTGGGTTACCATTTTATCTGATATCTCAACACCCTGCATCTTCCCTATGAGGATACTTGTTACACCCTGGGAATAGTCAATTTCATGTCTGTCTTCCCCACTAGACTGTCCATACATGCTGGGCCCATTCTCTCACTTTCTGCTCACTGTCTGAAAAAGAAAATCTATTAGACATCTGTGTGTGTCAAGCCTTGTGCATTATTGAATGCATTATTTCTAGTCCTTAGAACAACCCTACAAGGTATTATTTCCCTTATTTTTATATGTGACAGAGACTTGGTAGATTTTGAGATAACTGTCAAGTAATATGCGGCTAGTGCATGGCAGAGTGAGAGTTCACACCCAGGTTCTCTGGGTGTGAAGGCCTGCGGGTTTCATTCTGTGTTCTTGGAGGGATTACTCATTGAGGTTGAACATTATCCATAAGTTTTTAGGCAATTATATTTCCTTTTATGTGAATTCTTTGATCATGTCTTTTGTTCATGTACTTTTTCCTTATTTATGGGTTAAGAGTTCCACAGTAAATTATTTTCATCGTTGTACTTACCTGCCAATTTTATTTGGTTTTAGACATGTGAAAATTTCATATTCTCATGTGGTCAAACTCAAGTCTTTCCTTTTGTGACCCCTTTTATCACTTCTCAGAAGTTCTCTTTCTTTTTCTGGTGACGAAATGATGCATATGCTTATCATAAAAACATTCAAAAAGTGCAAAAATGTATAAAGATAAAAATATACCACCCATAAGCTTTCTTCCCACTTGGAGACCACTCTGTTAAAGTAATGTAATGTAAAAAGAAGGGTGCATTCCCTTCCTTTAAAAAAAAAAATAATATATGAAAGAATAGGTGTGAAACGTATGCCCCCAGTTGAAAGACTATCAGTAAAAATAACAATGCCGTTGTGAGCTTCCCCATGCACATCCCTGATGCACGTGTATAAAAGGATCCCTTAGGTGTGTACACCCAGCACCCAGGTTAAGAAATAAAACAGTACCAACACCTCAGCAGCCCCCAAGTTACCTTCTCCGATTATATCCCCCATTCCTGCCCTGGTTTTCAAGAGGCAACCATGATCCTAAAGGTGTGGTAATCATTACCTTAGTATGCCTGTTAGTTTTGCTATCTGGTGATCTACCCTTAAACCATATACCGTTTAGCTTTGGCTATTTTTTGAACTTTCCTTCTGGCATTTGCTTCTTTCATGTGACATAATGTTTTTGACACTGGCTCGTGTACACGGAGAAGGGAAGGGCAGCCCATTCGTTCCAGCGCGGCAGAGAACCGCAGTGCGTGAGTAGACCACGGCTTCTCCATTTTATGACCGATGGATGTTTGGATTGGCTCCCACTTTCGGCTACTGTGAACAGCGCTGCTCCGAGCTTCCTTGCACACATCTCCCGATGCACATGTATGAAAGCGTCCCGAAGGAGTGTCTACCTTGGCGTGGCACTGCTGGGTTCTTCAAGATGTGCACATGCTCAGCTTCCTAACCAACACCCAGCTCTTTTCCAAAGTGGCGGTAGCCATTTACACTCCCAGCCGTAGAAGTACCTCACCGTTGCTGCCCACCATTATCAACACCTGGAATTGTTCTAGCTACAAATTTTTGTAATCTGGTTGGCGTGAAATAATTCCCTTATCTTGTAAAATATGCTACAGTTGGTCAAATTGTCTCTACATTATCAATATTTCATCAGTTACTAAAGAATTGTGTAAAACTCCTACATTGTAGTTTATCAATTTCTCCTTATAGAGCTTTTTCTTTTTTGCTTCAAGTATTTTGAGGGCATTAGGTACATGCACATTTAAAATGCACTATCTTCTTAGTGAATTGAACCTTTTATCATTTTGTAACGACCTCTTTATCTCTATTAATGATTTTGCTTCAAATCCTGTTGCAAATAATATTAATAAGGATACTTTAGTTTCCACGTGTTAGTATTTATCTGATATCTTTTTATTTAATCTTTTAATTAAGTTTTGAGTTGTATTCTGTTCTTATGTTTCAAGTGTGTTTCTTGTAATCAGTATTTTCATAGCCAACCTCCACTCTCCAGTTCACACACTGTGTAGTCTCCACCCACCTCATTCAGCGGCAGGAGACATGTCCCCTCTGGGTCTTTCACACCTGACACTCTCAAAGGTGTTTGATAAATGAACGAGTGAATGTACAATGCATATTATGCTGTATAGACAAGAGCAAGATGGGAAAGTATCCCATTCCTGACAAAGGTGTTCTGCTGTAACAAAAGTTCTTTTTTCCCAAAGCAAATTGATGTACAGGATTTTCTTTAAAAGAGCTATATTGTTATTGATCATCTCTCCAGCTTCAAAGAGATGAAATAAGACCTCTGCTTTCCTGTGATGGCACCAAATGACAGGATGTGATCTGACCCTATTAAGGGCAGCGGCACCCACCCCTGCATTTTGTCCCACGATGGACGGCATCTGTTCTTGCAAGTGCTCAGACTCTCTGTTTGCATTTGAGCTTCAGGAGTTTGATGCATTTGTCAGGCACACGTGAGTGAGGAGAGAAGTGGCGGGGCTGCAGCGTGCTGCAGCTTGGTGGCAGTTACTTACACCTGGCCTTACCAGTCACCTGGCAGGGACTCAGGCCTCCCGACCCTGATGTGCACTCTGGCATTAGGCCTTGCCTTTCTGGAAGCCCCGGGGAGAGTTATTGACCTTCTCTTGGCCTCTAGAAAATGAGTGGGACTGGGAACTTTGCACACTCTGCTTCTAAAGGCTGTGCTTTCTAGACACTTAGCATTTTCAGAGTGTGGCTGGGTCAGCTGGAGCAGAGAAAGTCTTTGTCGGGAGTTTCTTGTAGCAGGGTGGACAAAGCCCTCTGAAGAGGGACCTGGCCACCAGCCCACAGAGGCTTCGTCCTCCCTCCTGGTAATTGTGAGTCGGCTGCCGCGATGGCCCTGACCTTTCTCCTCTGCCCTGCGGGGAGGTGGAGAATTCCCACGACAGCTGGTTTTCATAAGAGTTACCTACTTCTTCTTGCAGAGGGCATGGCCGCATCGTCTTTCCAAGGTAGGGTTCAGCTGCTGAATGTCAGACAGAGGAAATAGCCTCCCTCTTCTTGGTTCCTCTTGTATGAAAGCACTTTTTATCCTAAAATTTAAAATTAAGCTACCAGAGCAAGCTTGAAGGCCAGCCAAGACAAATGCTATTACTTGACCCCAATTTCCCATTAAATGCCCCAAGCAGTTGGGCCATTAAGATCGGCACGTACCTTGAGCCGAGGGCCATCTGGACCTTCTCCCCTGACGGACCTGGCCCGGGCCTTCACCTCGAACGCATGCTCAGTGCAGGAAGGAGACCCCGCTCTGCCGTCAGACCCTTATCTGGAGTTCCCCTGAAGGACGGGGGTGAACAGAGGGGCCCTAAGGCAGGAATACTGCAACGCTAGCTCAAGTGTAGCCTCAAATTCCTCTTCCGTTCCTTGGTTGCTAAAAATTATAATAAATCTTTGCAACAAAGTGGATAAGATAGGTGCAGTCTGGGAAGGTGGGGTCTCGTTTCTTTAGTGGTCCTCCAAGGTTTTATTCCCCCCTCGCAGAGATGCTGGTGGATGGGCAGGGACCAGCAGGAGAAGTCTGGGGTTCATTGTCCAGAGGGGGCTGATGTGGGAAGCTGACAGCTGCCCAGGAGCATTTGCTTGGGGAAGTGTAGTGTCAGCACCATCGGGGCCCTTGAAATCACAGCAGAACTGGCGTAATGAAGGTGCCCCCTCCTGGCTCCCAGACCCCTCACTCTCCGGGATTTCCCCCCTGCTCTCGGGTTGCTGCTCCTCGGGCCCAGCTGATGGCAACTCCTCCTAATGGCGGGCCCCTCAGCGCTGTGACCCGGCACTCTGGCTCTCCCGTCCTTACCTTGCTTCCTAGTAATTACATTCTTTCTCTGGACTAAGTGCCATTCGTAGGCTGGTGACTCCCTAATATGTATTTCTGGCTGGATCTAGAGCTGTGGGCTCCCTACTTGACATCCTGCCTGGGACAGGCGTCTAAGTCTAGTGGATGGAAAGAAGGGAAGGGATCGGTCAAAAAACATGTATGAGTGACCCATGGGCAGTGGTAAGGGGACTGACTGCGGGAGCCGGGGAAGGGCTGGGTGGAGGAGGGCTGAGGAAAGAAGTGGGACAACTGTAATAGAATAACGGTAATAATAATAATAAATAAAAAATAAATCTAGTGGGTGAAGTGGAGGTCTTGGCATTTGCCCAAACTCACTCCCTCTATCCCCCGCTTTCTCTTCTCCATTGGTAGCAACATTATCCACCCAGGTGGGCAAGCCAGAACTATGTTTCCTTTCTCTTTCTCACCCCGGCCGTCTATCAGAAATGGAAGCCACCCCTTCAATTTCTCTGTACTCACCACCCTCCTCCGCCCCTCTCTGGCCCCTGCACCCGTTTCTGAGCTGTTCTCCCTGGACCTGCTCGTAACTGTCCATGCCTCATTCTGCACAGAAACCAGGGTGATTTCAAAGTATGGGTTAGCACTCGTCTCCTCCTATTTAAAACCCTTGATTGTTGTCCCATTGTGGGCCCATCTGATGACAATAAGTTTGTTCCATGCAGAGCCGGAATGAGATGTGGGGACAAGAAGCAGTGCTTTGGATCTGAGTTCCGAAAGGACCAAAGAGTACACAGCCATGTAGTCCCAGCGTCACAACCATGCCCACCATTCCAAGACAAAAGACAATGACTATAACTGCTATTGTAGTTATCGCTTTCTTGACCTGTACCTTTTCCTCTAGGTGCTCCTGGAGACAGGCTCCCTGGGGTCTGGTGGTCCATCCCCATAGGCAGTGAGTGAGGCTTGACCAGCAAACCTTCTCAGCTACCGGCCACACCGAATTTTCCAAGATGTGAGTATCACCCAAGCTCCACGGGTCGAATTCTTTCTCCTGGGAACTTGACACGTGGACATAGACACAGATTGATGGGAAGAGACGGTAAGAGTCATTTTATGACAGTACCCTAGAGGGACAGGCCTGGATTCCTGGTGCTGAGTGAGGTTCCCTGAGCTGCTCTGCTTCTTGAGTTTGCCAAGAATTTGTTGTTGTTTGGTACTTCCTTTAATGGTATGAGCTACCTTGGTATCCTTCCAGAAAAGCTCTATTTTTGCTTAGCTCAGGCGGAGTGGAGTTCTGCTGCTCACAGGGGTAGCAAAGACGTGGGCCTGCAGGCTGTGCGGGGCCGTGCTCCGCTCTGCAGCACAGGCTGCCCACGTGGGGCGCAGAAAGCCTGAGCTTTGCCGCTCACCCCCTGAACTCACCCCCTCCTCGCTCCCGGAGCACCCAACCGAGGAGATTATAGCTCCGTCCCAGGCACCCTGGCTCCTCACTGGGCGCCGCCTGGGAGGCGGGGCCACAGATGGCAGTATCCCTGTTTCTGCATCAGTTAGGAACGCCCTCTCCCAAAAGTAGCAGGGGATCGGACTGATAGTGGTTAAATAACAAAGGCCTTTGAGATGATCTCACACAACAAAAGTCTAGAAGTAGAGGCAGTCATGGTGCTCGATCAGCACCTGAAATATGTCAGGGCGTTGAGTCTGTATCTCTGGGACTCTGACACAGGTTTTCATGATTGTGTGATGGTGGCTGCGACTCTGAGCATCACTCACCAGAGACCGGAAGGAAGAAGTGGTAGCCAAGATGCTGAAAGAAAGAGCAGTTCTCATGAGCTTGCTCTTTTCTGTCAAAGAGGAGGAATCTTGTCCCAAACTCTCCTGGTTTATTTCCGCATTGGCTAGGACTGTATTTACATGGCTACCTTGAGCTCCCGGGACAGGTGGACATGCGGTGACTCAACATGTTTTCTATGGCTGTCTGAGACCCGTCGGGATTTACCCTTTGAGGCTGACACACTGCGGCCCAAACCAGTCACGGCTAGAAATGAAGGAAGGGGGACTGGCTGTTGGCTGGGTCCTTAACTGGGCGTCTGCCACATCAGATTCTCAGCTTTACTGCCAGAGAGTAGGCAAATAACTATGTATATACACATACACACATATACATAAAGAGATTAATTGTGCTAAATTGGCTGTGATTATGGAGGCTGACAAGTCCCGTGAGGTGCTGTCTACAGCCCAGGAAAGTTGGTGTATAGTTTAGCCTGAGTTCAAATGCCTGAGAACCAGGGTACAGTGAAAGTGTAAGTCTCGGTTTGAGGGCGGGGGGATGCTCATGACCCAGCTCTAGTAGTTCGGCAGAACTCACAGATTTCCCATTCCTCCAACATTTGGTTCTTCTACTCAGCTCCTCAGTGGATTGGATGCTGCCCACCTGCACCAAAGGGGGCCATCTGTTTTACTCAGTTACCCAGTCTACTGATCCAAATGCTAATCCCATCTGGAAACACCCTCATAGGCACACACAGAAGTAACGTTTAGCCAAATATCTTGGTGCCTGTGACCTAATCAAGTTGACACAGTTAATGATGACAGGTAGGATCTTTCCATCGCTAGGCATGTAAATGACCAACTACTTCTACGCAGCAGAAGCACATCTGTCTACACCCTTTCCTAAGCTGATTCAAGTCGGATGAAATTTCTCAAGGCTCCCAGCTTCCAGTATCCACGCCATGCAGGAATGGAGCCCACAGCTGCACAGTAGAGGATGCAGCTTCATTTACACCACTGCCGCGGGTAGGAATTTCAAGCAGAGAAATTAGTATAAAACTTGTTCTGGGCACCTGGAAGGAGCAAATATGAAACTGCTCTCCAGGGATTCAGCCACAGTCCAAAGGCCACACGACTCCAGAGAGAAGATACTTCCTTCCACCATCGAGGATGAAATATTACACAGACTGCAGCTTGCATCAGGGAGTCAGAGGTGAATGTGTAAGCTTTCCAAGAACTAGAAATGAAAGAACACTCTGGAAAATGCTATGTAATAGGTATCTTTAAAATCATTAAACTGGGTAAAGAGAAGTGGTGGCTGGAAAACACAAGAAAACCATACATACAGTGAATCTATTGGATGCATATATTCAGTAGAACTTCTATGGAAAGTGTTCACTGGAACTGGACATCGTTTCACAGGGTGCCCTTCACGTGCGAGGTGATGCTCAGGTCCGTCAGATTAGAACTCGGGCCAGGCCGAGGCTACCCTTAGGGCCCCTGTAGTAAGTGAGGTGTGTCTGTGAAGTGGATGACAGAGAAAGGAGGCCTAACGTGGTGTAAGGAGCAGTTTTATCCACAGTGCAAGAATCAAACTCTCAACCTTGGCCTCAAGAACTTTGGATTATCGTTATATGATGGGGCAAACAATGATTAATATTGCGACATCCCCAGCTTGTGTGCTTCCCTCCTTCCTGGTCCTATAGAGAGAATAGTCTTCAGCCCACTCACTTCCTAACTGGTCAGGCAATCTGGGCCTAATCAGGTGATTAAAAAATGCAATGAAAAGTGCCACATCGTGAAATTTTCCTACAGTGAACTAGAGAAGGACCAAGTGGAGAGATGAGATGATGAAGAGAAGGACTTCGTGAGAAAGGCCATACTGAGCTGTGTAAAGAGGAGCTGGAAGGGGACATGAGAGAGAGAGAAAAGCCACTTGGGTAGGGACTGTGCCCACAGAGGGAGGGGAGAGGTTTCCCCGAGAGTGGGAAGGATAAGAGGCTCTAGATCCTCGTAGGTAAGATAACTCTCAAAAAGAGAGGAGAGTGGGTAAGAATTGTCGCTGAGGTTCATGTTTGCACCCTCTTCAACATTTCTAGGAGAAGCTACAAAGAGAGAGGAATTGCTTGTCATTTATTTATTTTGAGGCAAGTTGTCTTTTTGTTAAAATTCTGGGGTCCCTCGCACAGTACTCTGAATGCGATTCTATACAGTGACTGGGGTCGCGAGGTTTCCAGGTCTGACCGTGTGGAATGCTCCAAGTCTGGAAGGTTGAGAGGGCAGAGCGCATGTGCACATTAATGTGGGAACTATGCAAACACACGTGCACCACACCTGCTGCTTTCCCTGGCCCGGGTGAGCGAGGTTCTCCTTAAGGGAGAAAGCCCCTCCTGCGTCCTGTGGGAGCACAAGTGAGAGGTGGGTAGTGAGCTGACTAGTGCTGTTGTTTTAGGGGGTATTTTTAACATTGTATTTTAAAAGTTAACATATAATAAAATTGCCTGTGCCCCGCTCCCCCGCCCTCCCCCCGCCGCACCCTCCCCCAACCCAGTACACAGTTCTAGGAGTGTTAATACCTGTGGAGACTGGAGTAGCCAAATGCGATCAGGGTACAGAGCAGCTCCATCAATACAGAGAATCCTGTCATTCTACTCATCTGTCACCACATCCTCCCCTGTGGCAACGCCTGAACCACCAATCAAGCCTCCACCACTGTAATTTTGTCTTTTTAAGAAAGTCATATAAATGGGACCATACAATGTATATTCTCTTGGTTTTTTTTCACTCAGTGTGTAAGTGGCACCTTTTAAGACTGGCTTCTTTCACTCAGCCTTTTAGATTTATCCAAGCTGCTGTGTGAATCAGTAACACACTATAGTGTCCCTTTGTATGGACACACCATAGTTGGTTTATTAATTATTCACTCGTCAGAGGACATTTCAGTTGTTTCTAGTTTTTGGTGATAATGAATAGATCTGTTATAAACATTCATGCACACGTTTTTGTTTGAACATAGTTATTATTTCTCCAGGATAAATCTCAGAAAGGGTATGATTTCTTCACAAGAAACTGGCAAAATCATTTCGAGCGGCTGGGCCATTTTGCATTTTCACATGCAATGCATGAGTCTAGTTGGTCTTTTTTTTGGTAGCCATTCTAGTAGTTGTATCTTGTCATGGCTTTAAGGCGCATTTCCCTAATAATAACAATGTTGAGCATCTTTTCATGTACCTATTTGACTTCTCTATATACTTTTTGATGAAGGGTCTGCTCAAGATCTTTTGTCCATTTTTAATTGAGCTGTGACTTTCTTATTGTTGAGTATTGAGTGTTCTTTGTATATTTTGTATACAAGTCATTTGTTGGCTATGTAACTTGCAGATATGTTATTCCTGTCTGTAACTTGTTGTTTAATTCTTTTAACAATGTCTTTTGCAGAACAAAATTCTAAAATTTTGATTAGGTTAAAGTTATCACTCTTCTTCTTTTTTTTTTTTAACCGAATCATGGGTTTTTTTATAGCTTTTTAAAGATTTTATTTACTTATTTTTAGAGAGAGAGGGGAAGGGAGAGATAAAGAGGGGGAGAGAAACATCGATTGGTTGCCTGTCAAACATGCCTCGACCGGGGACTGAACTCACCACCTGACCGAGAATCAAACCTGTGACCCTTTGCTTTGCGGGATGGTGCCTGAGCCACCCTGTCAGGGTTGGATCGTGCTTTAAGTTGTCATGTCAAAGAGCTCCTTGCCTAACTCCAGATCATGAAAATTTCCTCTTGTGTTTCTTTCTAAAAGTTTTACAGTTTTATATTTAGATCTCTGATCCATTTTAAATTAATTTTATATAAGGTATAAGGTTTTGGACAAGGTTCTTTTTTTTTTTTTCTTGGAATATGGATGTCTAATTGCTCAGTAGCCTTTACTGAGAAAGCTGTCCTTTCTCCATTGAATTACATCTCTGTCAAAATCAATTGGCTACATTTGTGTCTATTTCTGGACTCTATTCTATTCGATTAATCTGCATGTCCTTTGTTTCAAAAATTCTACGTTACCTTGATTACTGTGGTGAGAGAGTAAATCTTAAAATTGGGTTGTGAGATCCCTCTGTCGTCACTTATTTTTTCAGAATAGTTTTGGCTATTCTCGTTTCTTACCTTTTCTACCTCACTGTAAATCGACATGATCTTCATCAATTGGAATTGCACTAAATATGTAGATTAATTTGGGTACAGCTGACATCTTTACTATGTTGAGTGTCTCTATCCACGAACATGGCATGTCTTCCCATTTATTTAGGTCTTCGCTGATTGTTTACTTCAGTGTTGTATAGTCTTGAACAACAAGTGCTATATGTGTTTTTATCCGATTTATATCTTAGCATTTCAGTTTTTGGAGTTGTTACAAAGGATACTGATTCCTGGTTTCCAATCCTCTGTTACTGGTATACGGAAGTAGAGTGGATGCTTGCAGTTGAGCCGTATTCTGTGGCCTTGCTAAGCCCACTTATTAGTTGTAGGAGTTCTTTATGTGAGATCCTTGGGATTTTCCATGTAGGTGATCGTGTCATTTATGAATAAGGACAGTTTTATTTCTTCCTTTCCAATATGTACAACTTTTCTTTTCTTGCTTTATTTCACTGGCTACGATTTTCAGTATAGTGTTGAATAAAATTGATGAGAGTGAATGTCCTCATTCCTTTTAGGGAGGAAAGCACTCAGCCTTTCTCCATTCAGTGTGATGTTAACTATAGTAGTTGTTTCTTTATAACAATTATTAGCTTGAGCAAGTTCTACTTTTGTTCACTGAGAATTTTAAAAATCATGAATGCATGTGAAATTTTGTCAAATGTCTTTTCTGAATTGATTAATATGACCGTGCGTAGTTTCTTTTTTCAGCTGTCCTCTGACCATGTTTGGGCAGGTGTGGCTGAGAGGAGGGAAAATGAGGGACGACAAGGAGATAAAGAGCCCAGCCGAAGTCGTGAGCTGGCCCAAGAAGTGGCTAGGAGAGATGGAAGCCTACTTCCCGCACCAAAGAATTCTGATATATTGGGAAGATCCCGGAACTCTATGTGGGATGAGGCTCAACTCCTTTTATTGAAATTCTAAAGGTGGCTCCAGAAGGATACACACCTAAAGAGAGGAACTGTGGGTCAAACCTGTCTCTCTACTCTTGCTTGGGCCTCTAGGTGGCAAATTTGTCATGTGCTTGATGAAACTTCTAAGCCACATCCAGGGCTGTTCCTGCCGTATGGCAGGGACTTTATGTATCCCTGTCTAATGAATGAAATATCATCGATTAGACAGTATGATGACAGTGTGATTGACAGCATGGTTTGGGGAGCCAGACTGTATGGGCCGAAACCATGGCTTTACAATTGTAAAGGCTAAATTGTAGGTAACTATTAAAGTGCTTTGTACCTTAGTTTCCTTATCTCAAAAATGGGCACAATACAGGTATCTATCATCTAGGGCTTAGAAAATCGCTTGACTCAAAGTGAGTGCAATGTAATTCTCATTATTATTCATATGTTTACTTGGAATCAGATCCCCTGTCTTTACTTTTTCATTATATCTCCACCATTTCCCTTCCTTCTTCCTTCCCTTCCTCCCTCCCTCTCTCCCTTCTTCCACTTTTCCTCCTTTCAAGGTAAAGCTTAAATAGCTTCTCCTACTAGAGTCATAGACCTGGAAACAACTTCGGTAATGACCGAATATGAGCTCTGTTTTCTATGTGAGGACATTAAGGCTCAGAGAAACCATGTGGCCTACCCATGGTCACTGAGGTCATTGTTGCTGACCTGGGGCACATTTTCCCCTGGCTGCAAATAAGTGGCCGTTCGGGACCTACGAAACGCCCCAAGGACCTGTATTGCGGGAAACTACAGTTCAGTGGCCCACTTGGGACCAGGGGACTTGCAGCTTGGCATGCCGCAGCCTCCTCAGGCCCCACCAGTGTTAGAAAGTGGAAGGACAGACAGAGGGCAGGGAGCACTGTCAGCAGCAAACACGGGGCACGCCTCCTTGGAGAGGCACCTGTTTTGGGAGCTAGAGGAAGCCGCCCGTTGCTGGGGCTCCCGAGTCAGGCTGCACACGCCTGGAGGCTGTCTTCACTGCCTCTGGCTCCTCCTGCCCGGTAGCACCATTGAGTTGCCTCTTCTTCAAGGGACTGAGACAGCAACCTTGAAAATCGCCACGATCCGCCTTGTTCTGCCCAGAATATGCTCTGTGCTCCTGCCCATAAATATTTCAGGCTGTGCTGCTTAGTTATTCATGGAGCGAAATGAAAGAGAATTCTTTAGCCTCTCCCCTTCTCCACGGATTGAAGACGAGAGCCAGTATTTGAGAGGCTGGAGTGACAGGCATGTGGGGATTTTGAATGTTTATGGGGAACTGTGGATGGACTTGCTCTGTCTTCTCTTTATTATGAAAAGGAAGACACCGGCCCCTTGTTCCAAAAACAACCCCCTGGAGCTGCCTTCTTCTCCCTGCTCCTTTCAGCGTAGCTGGTGGGGCGGCGGCAGTTGTCCTGTGATGTCTGCTCCCACTCCTCCACGGAGCAAGCCATTCAACATGCATAGGGGAATGGGATCCACCACAATGATCACCCTTTCTGGACTGAACCAGGGGGAACCCCCTGAAAAACCTCACTTGGGGTGGGCGTGAGTGGCATCAGGCCACACCACCATTGCCATGAAAGGCTGACCAGCATGTAGGTGCCTGGCTTCCCGCCCTGGCCTGCTTCCTTTCTTAGGACTACAGAAGAGGTATTCCACTGAGTTGTCCAGAGTGACAGTTTCTGTATCACTCACACCCCCTGGCAGGAGACAGGAAGAACCAGCTCTCTCTGGAGGAGTGGGGGCAATGGTTTATCTTGCTGTTCCTTTTCATTGGAATATAATACACCCCAGAAATCTTAGAGCCCGTGCTGAAGAAACCTGTTATATTGCGCAGCACGTTTAGTGCTCCGAGATTCTGAGCAAAGGAATTAAGTGAGACATTGTAGTCATGGTAGCCAGTTGCAAATTGTCTCTTAAAACAGTATCTGCCCTTGTAACGTAGAGGTTAATGCTTCCAAATTGGTAGTAATGGTGTGACTTCAGCATGTACACTCACACACTTGCATGCTCTCACGGGATTGCCACTCCACGCAGCTCTGCAGGACCTTCCTTCAGGGATTAGGAGGCCATGCCTGAAGGGATTTAGGCTCAGGGATTCCTGTTCCTGTCTCTTCAATTCTTTAAAAAATCCTTGTTGAGCACCTGCTATGTGTCAGGCACTGTTCTAGGCACTGTTCTAGGCACTGGAGTCACAGTATTGAACCAGATGGCAGGCCACTGACATCACAGAGCTTGTGTTCTGGCGGTGATGACTGATCTTCCAGAGGACGCAAAGGAATAACTCCAGTTCGGGAAGATGAAGTAGAGACTGAGCGTGTGTGTGTATGTGTGTGAAAGCGGGTAGGAGGCTACTTTGATACAGAGTGGCCCACAAAGGCCTCCCTGAGATCTGAGAATGAGAATGACATAGGCATTTAGAGACTCTGATCATGGGGCGGGGGGTGCATTTTCTCTACTCCTGACCCAAGATCACGTTTCTGCCTTCTCTTTGCCCAATTCCTTAGCAGCAACCAGGGCAGGTAGAGGGGCCGATCTGATTAGCAGAATTAGGAAGAATCAATCAGGCACCCACAAACTTGTCCCTTCTCTGCCCTCTGCTCATTCTCCTCCCCTTTTCATCTTGGGAGTAAGCTGCCTTTGGGGTACAGGGCTTTGCCCCATCCCTCCCCACTCTGAGTCTTCTCTTGGTGAGACCTGCCTGTGCAGTGATGCTTGGGTCTGAGTGGAGAGGTTGTGCTGGTTCTAGGGTGTAGTTTGTGGGCCATTCAGCTTTCAGGGAAAGCTACATCCTCCAACATGACCTTTCTTAGTCTTACAGGGATGTCTTGATCTCCTTCTGTCATTTCTTTGTCCTACTTCTCTGTTTAGGCTCAGATTGAGAAGATGAGTGCTTTTACTGGGTCTCCTCTCAACCCTCAACTTTAAGAAGGAAGACCCAGAGGGAGAAAAGAGAACATGCAAAGGTTCTAGGGCAGGAAGGGGCTTGGCACATGTGAAGAGCAGAAAGAGGGTGAGTGGGGCCAGACAGAGTCATCTGCTAGGAGAGTATCAAAGGAGAGTTGGAAAGATGGGACCTCCCCAAAGGAGATGGGGTGAAGAACCAAGAGGAAACCTGGCTAACCCTAGGAAAGGCCACGGCTCCTTTTGCAGGAAGTCAAGCCTGTTTGTCAAATGAAAGAATCCTTATACATTATCCCATTAATAATATCACTATCCTTCTGGTCTACCAAGCTAGAACCCTCAAAATCACTATTAACAGCATCCTTCTTCCAACTTTTCCTTCCTTTCTACACTCTCCGTCACTCACCATTCTACTGACCTCCCAATCCCCAAAGTCTTTGCCCTTTTCCTTTCCCATGCCTCGCATAAACTTGTCTCCCCTCCTCACATTCATACAACAGCTTCGCTGGTTGCTCCTTTCCATTCTTCCTCCTCTTCCTTGCATTCCATCTTTCAAACTTTCAGAATGGTCTTTCTAAGATGTATAGGCTGAACCCCACTACTTTCCACCCAGAAAATAGCAGTGGTGCTCAGTTTTGTAAATAACAAAACAAACTCCTTAGCAAGATGGTCAGTATCCTCCTTAATTCTATAGTAACAAGCTGTTCCTGTTACTATGGCTGCAAAACCAACCACCCCAAAACTTCGTGGCTTAAAACAATGACATGTACCGTGCTTACGGATTAGAGGAGTCTGAAATTCAGACACAGCTAGCTTGACAGCATAGTTCTTGCTTGGGGTCTCTCATGTTGCAGTCAGAGGTCAGCTGCAGTCAGATGACTGTTGGGATCTTCTGAAAGCTTGAGACTGAAAAATCCATTTGGAAGTTGACTTACACAGCTGATGAATTGGTGCTGGCTGTTGCGTAGGTGCCTCCATATCTATCTACAGGGCTGTGTGAGTGTCCTCATGGCACGGTGCTGGGCTTCCCCTAGAATGAGTGATCCAAGAGGCCAAGTAGGAGCTGCAGCGCCTTTTATGATTTAGCACCCAAGTTCAAGGAGAGGGAACAAAGTCTCCCATCACTTGATAGGGGAGTATCAATGTCATAATGTAGGGAGGGATGCAAACACTGGTGCAGCCGTCTTTGGAAGATGCAGTCTGCCACTCGGGCTCACCCCATTTCCCCAAGCATCCTGGGATTTACCCACTGGTCACGTGATTTTACCGCCTTGTTTCTTTTTCTGCTGTTCCACTGAACAGAAATATCCTTAGCCATTTCATCATCCTCAAGGCCAGCTCCAATAATACTTCCTGGAGGAGACTTCCCTGATCCTTCCAGGCAGATTGAGTTCTCGTCCCTGTGTGTTCCCACTGCATCCTGCTTATACCTCCAGTTAGCATGATTCCCTCTCTGCTGTATGCGAAATCACTTATTGAAGAGTCTGACTCCCCCATGAGACTGTTAAATTCATCTCTTTACATCAGCTGCCTAGCATGTGGTCAACCTTAGAGAAAGTCCTGAATAAAATTTGCCAGATTATGAGAAAGCGTGAGATGACCTGGGTGAAATGCCCGTGGTGCTGGGCTGGGCGGTGGCCAGGCCATGATTCTGGGTGCAGTGTCAGCTTCTAGATCCATCTGGCTTGCTCCAAGTTTAAGTCAAGGACATCCCACTGAGGAGAACTCATTCTACATATTGATAGCAAAGTCAGTCCTGGTGACCCCTGTCCCAGGATGGAAGTCGGAGTGTGAAGCCTTGTTTCTGAAGCAGAATTGCCCATGGCTGGCTCTGACGTGCAGTTGCCACCGGGGACAGTGTTCTTAGTTACAGCTACTCTCTCAGCCTCTATGACAGCCCAGCTCTGCATATCCATAATCTAAATTTAACACATGCCCCCCTGTCTTCCCATCGCAGCAGGACTTTCACATGGTTACCGTATTGTCCTTTTCAATCTTGTGAAGTCAGCTTATCACCCCATTGTGCTACCAGTGACACAGACTTAGGGAGGCTAGGAGCTATCCCAGGGTCACATAGTGAAGCAGTGCTAGCCTTGGGATGAGAATCTAGCTGTTGTGACTCGGAGTCACCTGTTCCACCTAATGTTAACAATTATTATCATTTTATTGAGTCCCTGCTCTGTGTCAGAGCCCAGGCCAGGGGTTTTACGCATATCACCCTATTTAATCTCACCTTTTGAGGTGGACGGTGTTTGCTCCACTTTGCAGATGAGGCAGTGAGACCCAGAGGAGTTAAACAACTTGCCCAAGGTCACTCAGCACGTAAACGGTGGAGCTGGGAGTTGGGCTGCCATCCTTCTGAGCTGAAGCTTGTCTCTGAGCTGGTATCCTTACCTACTACCTCTGCTTGCAATGCATTTTTAGAGAAACAGCTTTATTGAGATATAATTTACATATCATACAATTTACCCATTTAAAGCACACAATTAAATGGTTTTCAGTAAATCCACAGAACAGTGCGATTATCACCATAATAAACTTTAGAGCATTATCATCACCTAAAAAGAAAACCTCACAGCCCTGAACCTTCTCAACCTTCCCCTGGGCACCAGGTGAGCACTAGTCTAAATGCTGTATCTACTGATTTGCCTATTCCGGGTATTTCATATGAATAGAATTATATGGTAGGTGGTCTTTTGTGACTGGCTGTTTTCACTTAGTATAATGTTTCTGAGGCTCATCCATGCTGTGAAATGGATCAGTGCCCCATTCCTTTTTGTGGCTGAAAAATAGTCCACTGTATGGAAAAGTCACACTTTGTTTAGCTGCTCATTAGCTGATGAACATTTGGATTGTTTTTGCTTTGGACTGTCATGACTGTTGCTCACAGTGCATTTTTAAAAGGAAAATAGAAAACCTAGAAGAGAAGGGAGACCCAAGGCCCAGCTGCCCACGCTGCCTATCTGGAAAGTAAAGTGTGGCTGGACGGAGGGCGGCCCTGGTCGGGAGAAGACACACCAACAAGCCTCCATCTGACCTGAGCGACCCCACCCCCGCCCCCTCACAGGACAGTCACTAAGGGAAGCTTCTCTGGGTGCCTCTGCCTCAGGCTGGCTGGGCCTCTGAGGGGGCTGCCACCCTCTCTCACTCTCCAGGGGTGGGCTCTCCGGCTTCATAGGCTTCGGGCGTCTTGGCTGCTGCCCCATGGTCCGCCCTACCCTGAGAAGCCACTGTCTGGCATTTCCTCTGCACACTCCTGCAGCTCAGCGCCCACCCCGACTCCCCGTGCTTCCTGTTGCAGCCGTGCCCTCAGCCTTTGAATCAATTTATCACTGGCCAGGGAGCTGTTTAGCAGGCTCGTTAGGTCTCCGTTGTTCTGCTAGAGAGGAAACTCATTTGCAGGGTAATTTTAAAAGCCCTTAACATAAATCTGATTCCAGAAATGAACCTTTGGATTCCTCAAAAAAGAAAAGGTAAAATTTGAAAGGTGTTAATTACCTTGCCTATGAAATGGGCAAAATGTGAATTCTGTCTCCAGGCGAAAAAGAGCAGGACAGATTGTGAACCCATCAAAGACCCCCTGCCTTTTTCTTTCTGGTAGCTGGAGCAAAATCTGGTAGCGTTATGGGCGCACCTCCGTTCAAATGAGGCACGTGGTCCATATGTGGTTGGCCCCCACATTTGTGCTTTAAGTCCCACAGCCTCCCAGGCTGAGGGTCCCAGCCTTGGCCCGTCAGCAGCAGAGAACAGCCTGCCTGGTGTTTGGAGCTCTGCCGGGCCAGTCTCCGTGCAGGGCAGGGGCTGTCCAGATGTGTTGGGGAGGGGCTGAAACACCATGTGTTGGCCCATGGATGTTGGGGCTACCGGCAGGAGGCCATGACGCTGATAGTCATGGTGTCCGGGAAGGTTTTTATTCCAGGGGTCAGGTGGAATGGCAGTAGCTTAGAGAGGCACACGTGTCTCTCTCCTTAGAGAGGGCCTCCCAAGCTTACTGCCTATTGCAGGGGCACCTCTGGACTGAGTCTTGGGGGTACGGAGGAAGGACAGGTTCTGATGGGAGCTGGGCAGTGGGTGTCTGTGGGAGAAAGTGCCAGGAGCTCCGTGCAGGTGCTGCTGCAGAACAGAGTATCCTGGATGGAATCATGGTCCTCGCGCCTACAGGACGATTCAGCAGGGACCTAGGTGGCCCAGCTGTCCTGAAGAGAGGAGACATGGGACTACAGCGAGGGAGGGACTCTGAATTAAAGAACATCAACGTGGATCCCCCTAAAGTGGGAAATGGATGGGAAATCAGGAACCGAGATTTTCTGGGCCAGGGGTTACAGAATCTAAAGATTTCTCAGAAAGAAGAAGAAAGGGGAGGAGGAGGAGGACAAAAGGGAGAGAGAAGGGGGAGTGTTGGGGAGGAGGAGAAAAAAGAAGAGTCATCGTTATCAGGCTCACCTTAATTATGGAGATGCGAGGGCAGACAGAACCTAGGAAAGCAGAGGTTCTCCTAGTGTCACTTCTAGGGAGACAGGGATGACTTGGTGGTTTTGAGAGGGGACAGATCAGTGATAGTTTCTGCTGACACAGCCACAGAGCAAGCCTAGGTTTGCAAAAGCATCCTTCCAGTTTTCATACCATACCTTTCTTCTCACAAAGGTACCCTCATGTATCCTACTGGACCTGAGCTGTCCCCAGTGCACTACACTGCTGGAGCGTGTGTACTTGGGCCACAGAGTGGAGACCCCGGGCTGGGATGGCGTGTGAAGAAGGGAGGCCTCCCCTAGAGCAACATCAGGGATTCCTGGGGACTCAGCCTGGCTTCAAAAGAGCAGGGCTGCACAACTAAATGGAACTAGTGATGGTGTCTTGGGTCGGCGACTGAGTAAGTGAATGACGGATGCTGAGAGCTTAGCTTGGGGAAACCATGAAGGTGAGGGCGTTGTGGGCAGGACCAAGAAGCACAGGGAGCTCCAAGTATGTGAGTCTTTGGGGCTCCTTGTTGGGGTAGGGCTGACTGCCTCCCAGGGACTCTCTTTGTGTTTGGGTCACAGCTTGCCCAGATGGACAGCTGTTCTCCAGGAGCTCTGGGACCCAGTTCACTGTGACATCAAAGTGTAGCACATCAGAGCCAGAAGCCATATTAACAGTGGGGTCCTGGGGTTTTAAACAGATCCTAGAAATGTAAGCATTGCTCAAAAAGAGTCTCTGGGGACCTAGAAAGAAAGAGGTGGTGACAGAGTTGGCCACCAGCTGGCCTACATGGAGCCTTTGTGCAGGTGCATTCCTCTGGGCACATGTCTGGCATCAGACAAGGCCATTTTCCAAGGGAAAAGGCACAGGATTTGACAAGTGAACCACAGGCTGCATTTCTGGTGCCTTTGTGTGGTCTACAACCTGCTCCTCTGTGGCCTGTTCTAGGCTGAGTAATGGCCCTCCAAAAAATACCCACGTCTTAATTTCCAGAACCTGTTACCCTCGTTGCAAAGGGGATTTGCAGATGTGATTAAGTTAAGGATCTTGAGGTTGAGGATTATCCCGGATTATCCAGGAGGGTCAAACGGGATCTCTGGTGATCTGGCGGTGCATATCAGAGGAAGGCAGGGAGATCAAAGAGGGAGTAGGAGATGTGAGAATGAAGGCAAGAAGTTGGAATGATTCAAGGAAGGGGTCATGAGCCAAGGAACACAGGCAGCCTCCAGAAGTAGAAGAGGCAAGGAAATGGATTCTCCCTCAAGCCTCCTCAAGGAATCAGCCCCATGACACCTTGACTCTAACCATGTGAGACTGATTTTAGACTTCTGACCTCTGGAACTGCAAAATAATAAATCAGGGTGGTTTTAGGGCGCTAAGTCTGTAATTTGTTACAGAGGCAGCAGGAAATGAATACACAGCCCTTCCGCTGCCTCCCACTTGGAGCGAGCCTTCTGTTTTCATCTGCGCTGTCCCTTGGGAACACAAGTAAGATTTCATTCGAAGGAGAGTACTGCTGTTGAATATGTTTTTGAAATAGTGCTGGTAGTCGATTAGATAAAGGTACCGTTTTCAATGTTAAACTTACTGGGGTCACTAACTGCGCTGTCATCAAAAGAGGATATCGTTATTCTTAGGAGAGACACACAGAAGCTTTTATTATGGTGTAGAGAACATCTTGAAATGATTCAGAAAAAGTATATGTGCACGTGTGAGTGCATGAGAAGAGAGCGAGTGACACAACAAATAGGGAAAATGTGCACAATAGGTAAGTCTCAGTAAAAGCACACGCACATGCACACGCACGCATGCACACGCTCTTTGTGCTTTTCTTGCAACTATTCTGTAAATATTAAAATTATTTCCAAATAACAAGATAAAAAAAAAACTGCTGTGAACAAGCTTAGGAACATGGAGATGGCCAGGAGCTTACACGAGGCCTCAAAATGGTTTGTAGCCAAGCTGGGACTAGAACCCTGATTTCCCCCCTTAATGATGTGTTTTGAGGTAAGTGTTCATGGGAAGCTGTAGTGTATTAAGCTAGTTTACGGTATTGGTAAGTCCCTGGGCTGTCACCCTGATCTTGAGACCTAGGTTACCTGAAAGCATTGTGGCTTTGTAGGTGGATGCAAGGGAATGGTCTGGAAAGGAGATAAGGAGCTCAGAAACCTGGCGATTGTTTTTCAAGTAGCCTTGTCCTGAGGCATCCCATTATTTGCCACTATCCTGAGTGTGGAAATGTATTGGAATTAGCTGGATGTCTTCCCCTAGATCGTGGGGAAGACTCTGTATATTCGCTCATTCAATCGGCCAACAAGTGTTTATGAACACGTGCTATGTGGTCAACCCGTAAGTTGACAGGTAAGTCCATATATAAGTTATCAGTGCTGGTCACATCAATAACAGTATGAACGAGAGAGAGGGTCTTGCATGGAGCTTATGTTCCAGGGGAGAGAGACAGAGCCATAAACAAAACAAAGGACACATGTTCAGTGGTGACAGGAAGACAATGGCATCAGATGTTATAACAGAGCAGTGGTTCCCAACTTTTTTCATTGCATGTTTATGAAAAAATTTTGAACTCTTGCCACACACATGCACATACCTTTAGACATATGTGCTAATGCTTATATCAATAACACGCATGTGCCACTGTACAAGTGCATTATAAAACATGCGCTAAATAAAAACTTACAAAAATAGGGTAAGAAATAATAGGAATGGAAATTCTATTGCTTTCTTCTTGTGCCTCATTTTATCCTCTTTGGCACCCAAAGTGCGTATCCCATTCTGGGGATCACTGAGAGACAGGGAAGGGATGGGGCCTACTGTAGACACAATGGTTAAGGAAGGCTTCCCTGAGGAGGTACCCTTTGCCTTAAGGCCTGACCAGCGATAAGGAGTCACCAAGAGGTCTGGGGGAGAACCTTCTAGGCAGAGGGACCAGCAGCTACCAAGCCCAGAGGAGGAAGCAGGCTTGGTGTACCTGAGGAAGACGACCAGGGTGTCTGGGGCAGAGGGAAGAGCCAGAGTGGTCAGAGAGGAGGGCAGCGGCCAGGTCCTGGAGGCCACGCCGGGACTGCGGGTTTTATTCTAACATCATGCAAAGACACTAAAGGGTTTCCAGCAGGACCGTGGTGTGATCACACAGACATTTAAAACACTTCCGCTGCCTGCTCTGTAAGAGGGGATCATAGGCACAGGATCAGAAGTACTGAGACCGGGAGGAACTTCTTGCAATAGTCCAGGTAAGAGAGACCAGGTGTCTTGAATTAGGGAGGTGGCAGAGGAGCAAGTGGGAAATGGATGACTGTGGATATGTTCTGGAGGAAGAGTTGGCAGGACTGGGCTGGATGTGGGTAGCAGACTGTGGTGGGAGGAGAAGCAGCAGGGCAGACTCCTGGATTTCTGGCCTGAGTGACGGGGTGAAGGGTGGTGCCTTCTCCCCTCCCCCTTTTTTTTAAACTTGCATGGGGAAGTCGAGGTGAAGAAGTGGGCTCAATTCTGCTCCAGATGGGGAGAAAACAAGTAGGCGCTGTCCCCGCCAGAATTTATATGTGTGTGAGGCAGGTCAGGACAGTGGGTGTAAACTTGGGGTGTCTTGGGGAGAGAGGTGAGGCTTCTGGGGAGGGTTAGCCTGTGGGAGGCATCAGAGGGCAGCCTGTGGGCAGCGAGGGCGGCTAGAGAGACCCATCTAGGAAAAGCTGCAGACAGGAAGCAGGAAATCATCAGACAGGAACTGCATCCTTATCAGGTTTTGCCCAGCGTCATTCTGTATCATCTCACAGTGGGAAGCAAAAGCCGCAGCAGCTGCAGCAGGCCTGGAAGATTGGCTACTGGGAGGCTCCTGAGCCTCTTTGCTACAGAAGAATGTCAAGTTCAGTCCTGGCTGGTATAGCTCAGTGGATTGAGCGTTGGCCTGAGAACCAAAGGGTCACAGGTTTGATTCCCCAGTCAGGGCACATGCCTGGGCTGTGGACCAGGTCCCCAGCAGGGTGTGTGTGAGAGGCAACCACACATTGATGTTTCCTTCCCTCTCTTTCTCCCTCCCTTCCCCTCTGTCTAAAAATAAAATAAATAAAATCTTAAAAAGAAAAAAAAAAGAATGTCAAGTTCAGACCAGGGCAGCAGCTGGCCAGTTGGAAGCCTCTCACACAGGAGACCATGCTGATCCCTGACGAGGGCCCAGGAACACTTGTGCACTGGCCCTCTGGCTCCCTCCCTCCTCTGCACTGTAGCTGCTTCCAGGGTCTGGAGCTCATGACATCTTGACAAACGATGCAGCTGGCAAAGCAAATCACTGCTCCAGCCAGAGAGCTGTAGGCTTACCTGGGACGGCTGGAACACGTGAGAATCCCAATCACGAATTCCTCCTGTAAGAAATTACTTTTTATTTTCTTATAACTGGACTTAATTTCTATTTCAAGTTCCCATTCCACCAGTGGCAGAAGATGTTGCCTCTGTCAATTCCAAGTTCCCTGTTTCCCTGAGGGTGCGTCCAAATGCCAGGGCTCTCCAGGCTGCAGGGGTCAGGGGTCAGCGGTCAGGTGGGGAGCATGTGGCATTACCATCTGTGGGCTTCATGTGCTGCGACATTGTGGTATCCCTCCAGTCTCCGGCCGTCAGTCCATTCCCTGCTACCTAGAAGCTGTCCTTGGGCCTACCAGCTCTCACTGCCACTTCTGGACCGTCCTGGGGTGATGGGAGATATCCTGCTGTGCGCCACCTCCCGGACCCTGGGAACCTCTGCTTCAGGCTGCTGTCAGTATGTGGGTTCGCTGACACTTTTGTGTTGCCGCATGACACATGGGAACCTGTGATCCCATCATGGTCCTTCTGCCCAGGTGCATTCTCCTGCAGACAGGGCACACTGGGATGGGCAGTCCTGAGGTTCGGGCCACTTTTCTTTTGGAGACTCAAGCTGACCCAGAAGCCTTAGTGCAGCCTCGGGTGCAGCCCAGGGACAGGATGGAGGAGCCCCTTTGCTCTTTGCCTCCCCCGGGTTATCCCCGCCTACCCTCAGCATAGGGCGTGCTCATCTAGGACGTGGGGTGACGGGGATTTTCTCCGCCTTTATCTCCGTGTGTTTTTGAGCTTCAGTCTTGGACCCAGCTCCAGGTTCTCAAAATGCGAACCTCCCAAATTTGCCTCACTATTTCTGCCTTCTGCTTGTGTCTGTCCTCCCTGGGATAATGAAGGCAGGGTGCTTAAGGACCTAAAGGCCTGCGAGGGGAGGTAATGGAACGCAGGAGGGAAAACCATACATGATTAGTTCAAAATACCCTCTCAGCATCTGAAGAATGGAAGTCCAACCCGCCCAACACACACTGGTCCAACTGCAGCTGGGAGAGCCTTCGTTTCCCCTCTGAGTGAAAGCAGACCCCCAGGAGACGTGTAACTAACAGGATGCAGAGGCCCAGTGCTGAAAGAGACCTGCAGGGAGAGCCCGGGCACCCGCCCACGTGGCGCCGGCAGCCCCTCCATACCACCTGTGAACACCTCCAGGAGCTGGGACCTCTCCACCTTACCCTCAGGCGTTTCTCACTAGTGGATAATTCCTCTTCATTTAAGGCAAAAATCTGCCTCCTATAGTTTCTACCTATTGATTCTGATTCTGTTTCCTGGACAGTAATTAAACAAAAATTCTCCTTGTGAAAGACCACCTGGAGCAAGACAGAAAGCATTCTTCATGGTCTCCAAGAGCTGAAGATTCTTGGAGTGAAGTCTTCCCATTTTCTCCGGCGGCTCCTCGGATGACGGGAACTCAGCCCTCTGGGGCTCAGCTGGCCTCGGCTGGTGGCATAAGGCAGGAAGAGAGAAAGAAGAGCCAGGCCTGTGGCCACATCTGCTCCCTGATGGGCAGGAAGATGCTTCCTGTTGGGAAGAACACAGGTTCCACGGAGTAAATAATTACTGGCATCGATTGACACCTCCTATGTGCCATAATTGAACTCATTTAATCATTACAAAAAGTCTGTAAATCAGGCACTGTCATTCTTCTCATTTAACAGATGAGGAGACAGAGTCACAAGGAGTGGCAGTAACTTGCCACTGGTCACACAGCCAGGAAGTGGCTGCTGAGCCAGATGCAAAGCGCTGGGTTTGCCCCAGAGTCCGCTCTGCTAACCACTACCCGTATAGTGACACAGCACTCAGAAATGGAGGGTGGGGTGGGGCTTCTAGGCAGCCCCTACATTCCCACTGCTTGTTTGTAAAGGCAGGCTTGGCTCAAGACCCCTTGGAATTCAAGACCCACTTTGTGACGCTCAGGAGCTGACACCTCCCAGCTGGAGCTGGAATAAGGGGTCACAGCGAAGGTGGGGCTCTTTCCTATGCCTTCCAAGAGTGCAGTAGTCTGAAAATGGGCGAGGGTACCCAGAAACATAGGTAACCAAGACCAAAGGCCACATTCGTAGGCCCAGGACACAAGCATGAGTAGCCAAACTGTAACGAAGTGGAAGTCGAGCAAAGAGGTATCTGGGGAAATTTGTAAAGACTGAAGTGTTGTGGGTTGAACTGTGCCCCCATAGAACCCATGTGTTGGGATCCTGAGCCCCAGTGCCTTAGAATAGGATTGTATTTGGATGTAGGGCTTTTGAAATGTGATGAAGTTAAAATAAATCACTTAGTTTGGGCCCTAATCCAATATGACCGGTGTCCTTACGAGAAGAGGAGATTAGGACACAGATACAGAGAGGGAAGACCATGTGAGGACAAAGGGAAAAGACAGTCATTTGCAAGTGAGGGAGAGAGGGCTCAGAAGAAACCAACTTTGTTGACACCTTGATCTCAGAGCAGCAACGAGAACATAAATTTCTGTTGCATAAGCCTCCCCGAGCAGAGTAATACCAGGGCCTCAGGTGTCCTTGCCTCAGTGTCACTGGTCATCAGTCAGGTGAGTCAGAGCTGGGTGGGACTGAGTTAAGGATATAAGGTTGGGATTGGGGAACTCAGGTGACTGTCTTAAGTTAGGAAAGGGGGACAAAGGTGACTCCAAATGTTGCTCGAGACAGGGTCTCCTGACCCCTCTGTTGGAGTGACAACCAGCTGGGGCCTGGCGGTTTCAGCCTCTGGGAGAGATGGGTCCTCCCCTGCTGACTGCACTGGGGTCTGAGCCTTTGCCCATCCTTGGTTGACTAGGTTCTAAGAGGCTCAGACCCCCAGACTGCACTGCTGTGACTCAGCCTCTCTGCCTACTTTTTCTCCACACTTGGCTTTTGACAGAGACAAATAAGAGATGGGGCAGAGAGTTACTGTTCAAACGAATGCTCGTAGAGAACTTGCCCTGCCGCTCAGGTGTTAACATCTGCCTTTTGGTTCAAGTTGGGCCTGATTAAAGGCAGAAAACTCACCTTCATCTAACATGGCTGCTTGGGGGTAGGTTAACAAGCTGCACTGGAGTGTTTCCCTTTTCACGGGGCTGGAGTGGAATAATTTAAGTGTGTCTGTAACCTGGGTCTGATGATGCCTACATACCCAGTTTCTAGGTGGAAATTAGTCTAACAAGAGGAATTTTCTCTCACAATTGTTCGTTTTTATGCTGAATATGTTTTATGCCCACAAAACCAACAGAGCCATGACAACTTTAATCCAATATAATAATTCATAGGTGTGCAAAACCTTATAAGCTGCAATTTGTTTTATTATCTGCATCCTCATTTGGGAGTCATACGCGCCCTGCGAGGAAGGCAGGCAGGGTGCGCATTGGTTATACCGCCGTCTTAGCAATAGTGGAAATAGTGGGGTCTAGGATCTGGATCTCCCACCTCTGCTTGGGATCCCTCTCAATTTCTTACTGTTTTGTAGGATAATAGCTTCCCACTGCACCGACTGATTTTGCAAAATGTACTCTTGTGGAAATCGCCACCCTGACTCACTCTTTCAGCAGCTATTGACGTGCCTGGGCTGCATGCTGACCCTCTCAGGCAAAAGGGACCCTCAGCTCTCAAAAGTGAGTGTCGGCCTTGCTGTGCATCAGAATCACCTGGTAACTTTGAAGAGCAATGTGTCTGGAACCCACCCCCGAGGTTTTGAATGGTGGCAGTTGCTGCCGTTTTTAAGCAATCCAGGCGATGCTCACACAGAGGTAGGGTTGAGTACCACTGGCTAAGATATGACCCGTTTTTCATTTGGCCACCTCTTAAAGAAGCATCCCCTTTGCAGGCGTTCGACATCATCCCTCCTCAGCAATGGCGTTGGCTGCTTCTTGTACCTGAACTTCTGCTCTGCAGGTCTCCTGCAGGGCCGCTGGTTCTCCAAGGGCGAAATCAGAGGGGATGCCACTTGCTCTCACCTGAGGAGAACTGTACATCATGCCATAGCAAAGACTGGGCCTTAGGTGGGGGAAAGTTTTAGAGAGCAAGTCTAATCTGTGTCTGGGCAACCGAGAGGGACTTGGTTGATGGCGGTCACGCAAATGCCTGCAAACCTCCACTTCCAAGTATCACCTGCAACTTCAGGAGTTGGTCTCTTGTGAGGGAGGCTGAAAAGGAAAACCCAGCGCTTTTGACCTCTGTCTGGGAGGAGGACCCGCGTTCCGGGCCCACGACTGCTTGCTGGCAGGCTGGCCCGTCCTGGACCTGGCTCTCAGTCGACCCCTAGAGTGTTGGCCTGGCGTGAGCGAGTACAGGGAAGAAGCAGTAGCTAAGGAAGTTCCGGAAGTCTTCTCAGAGGAAGCAACGTTGGCAGTGGGCCTGAAGGATGAGCAGGAGATCACAGCGGTCAAGACGGGAGGAGATGAGAGTGGCCAAGGGCAAAAGGAGTGTACTTCCCATGCTTACGTGTCATTGGTTCAGTGTAGGGAGGGGGAGAATTGGCCAATTTATACCAATGGAAGTGCTGGGCAGAAAGTTCTGGGTCCTCAGATGCCCTGTGCAGTTGTGGGTAAGGACTTTGGGGACCCTGAGCGGTTGCAGATGGTACAGTTAGGGTTAGGGGCACCCACGGAAGCAGGAGAGGTCACTGACCTCTGTGCCTGAGCCCTGTGGTTCCCTGGTCCCCCTCCATTATCCTTCTCCTCACATCATAAGAACATGATACTCTTCAACTTCCCATGGCACTGCTGTCTCACAGTCTTGGGAAGCCAACAGAACAGTGACCATTGTCCCCAATTGATAGATACAGAAACAGAGGCCCAAAGGGATTCAGTGACATGGCTAATGAATAACAGAGTCTGGCTCTGGACATGAAGGGCCTGCGGCTTCCTTTTCAGGCCTCAGGTACATTTCTGAAGGAGGCTTTCGGGCCATGTCCCACCAAGACATATGTACCTGGTCCCTTGGTTAGGGGCAGTAGTATTTTACCCGGATGCTTACTGTGAGCTCCCCCAGGCCCCTTACTCTGTTAACTCATTTAATCCTCACAATATCTACATTTACAGATGAGGAAACTGAGTCACAAGGGTAGGTGACTGACCCAAGGAACAGCTCCTGCTCTTAACCACGAGGCCCCACTGCCCTCAAGGAAGCAGCTGGAGAAGACAGGGGCTTCCTATAGAGTCAAATGTGAATGGGAACATGACTCGGGGGCTGTGGCATGTTTGCTGCTGGACCGCAGACTCCCTGCACCTGTAGACCAGCGAACACACACTTACCTGCTGCCTTGTCGTCAGGGTGAAATGAGGTCCCCTCTGCAAAGCATCCTGCACAGTGCTGAGGACCTGGTCGTGTTCGCTCTGCATCAGGGGCCCCACTGAGGCCACCTCTCTCTCCTGGGCCTCGCTATGCCCCGCACGGCACTCCGCCAAAGCTGCTCCCTGGCCAGAGCGGGACTTCGAACTGGAACTGGAAATGTCGCATTAACGTCGGCCATGGGGGAGCCAGCAGCAGTTGGGAATCCAGGCAGGAATAAATTAAATGATGTTTCCCGCTTATATGGCTTCACGGTGGCCTCCCAGGAACACATTTCAATATAAATGATTTATCCGGAAACGAGATATTGAATTTGCCACTAGCAGCTGCAGGGATAAGAAGAAATGCCGTTTCTGTGGATCAAAGAGAGGTGTCACCTTGTAATGCATGGACCCCGGCCTTAGAATCTGAAGTTCTGGGCCCCTGTCCTAGGTTCGCTATTGAGCAGCACCCACTGGGTTGCTTTGGGCAAATGCCTTCCCGTCTCTGGGCCTCCCTGCACCCCCTGCACTCCCTGCACAGTGGGCTGCTCAGGTCAAAAAATCCTGGAAGTATTTTCCGTGTTCTTCTCTTGCCTCCTGCTAGCTGCCCCACAAACATCGAGCTCTTTGGCATGTCAGGTCAACTGCAGGTTGTTTGAGAGGCATTTCAACCACCCACTCATCCGCCTGCCGCCACCCCACCCCCATGCATGCACACGCACACACTCATGCACGTGTACCCAAATGACGTCACAGAAAGAGAAAGTCCTCCCAAGTGTTATTCTGAAGAGACGAAAAATAATCCAAGTGATTTTTTTAATCCAAGGGGAGCCAGATGCAAGTGGACAGGGGGTCAAAGTGGAAATTGTAATTGCCGAAGCCCCTGCAGTGGGAATGTTAACTCTCTCCTCTGATAGTTTTGGAGCGTGGACACAGCTATTACGTGATGAAAGGGGCTGGAATATGTCCTTGCCAGCGCCTCTCCAAACCTCCCTTTGTTTGCCTCAGGCAGGCCTGGTTTCCTGGGCCCAAAGATCATTTTCTCCTCTTTTATCAGGACCGTTCGGCTGGTCTGAGCAGCATCCTGCGGCTCTACCTCGTTGCCAGACCCAGCGTTGCCTTTCCCTGGCGGGCCCCGCCTTCTGCTTCCAGCATCGGCCCCGGTTCGGGTCACCTCCTGACCTTCGGAAGCTGTTTTCACTATCACTGCTTTGCAGAGCAGAGGCCCCATCAGGAGCTAGCCAGTCCTGTCCACCTCAGCTGCGGAAATACAACCAAACAAGTGAAAAGCTATTCAGCTTTAGATTAGAACCAAAAAGGACTTGGCATCCTAAGCACACCACTATTCCAGAAGGAAATGCATTCCACAACATGCTTTGTGGTCAGAAACGTGTATTGGGGCCATGGAAAGTCAGCTGAGGACATAAGAATTGTCTCTTTCTCTCTCCCCTTCCCTCCCTTCCAACCTTCCTTATGGAACGATGTCTTTAGAACATATTATGAGAAAGAAAGAGTGACAAAGAGGTCAAAGAGAGAAGACAGAACGTGCTCCTCAGTGGAAGATACAGAAACATTAGCCAACAATTTCAAAGCAGTACATTAAGTGCTGTAATAGCAGAAAAGCAGGATGCCAGGGGTGTGCCAGAAAAGGGACACTTTATCCCACTGAGAAGTAAACAAGAGACCAGTGTCCGCAAAGCTTCCTAGGGAAGGAGAGGCTCCGGCTGAGCTCCAAGGACAAGGTGGGGCACACATAGAGTAAGTCCAGGTGGGGCATGGAGTAGCTACCAGGCAGAGTGGGCACAAAGCAATGAGCCAGAGAGAGCAGTGCCTGCAGCCAAATGCAGCAAGAGAGAAAGGCCAGAGTTCAGCCTGCAACCTGGTCTACATCCAAAGTGAGGCAAAGGCACGGGCTGGGTCCGGGTCGTTATGGGCCCAGAGCACCGTGCTAAGAGGTCAGAGCCTTGTCCCGAAGTTGCATCAGTCAGGGTCCAGCCAGAAAGACAATAGAATCCCACTAAGTATTTCAAAGGAGGAGATACAATGTAAGGAATTAGTTGCACAGGTGCTGAAGGGCTCAAAGGGTAGAAAGGTTTGGAGGGAACCTAAAGATAACTGCAGAAAATGGCTACCACCTGTAGGGCTTGAGGAATAAAGGGATGAGGGAATTCATGAGAACCTAGAGGCTAAGAGAGGAGGGACGCTGCCCAACTAGTGCTGGGGTCTCAGAAGGTGTGTGTCAGGCTGGTTCTGGGAATATCAAGAGAAGCCAGAGTCCCCATCCAACTGCTGCCCAGGGCACAATGCCACTGCTTGGGTAATTGGGGGGTTTCCCCACACAACCAAGCAATTCTCTGGCACCAGCTGCGTGTCATGCAATTCAACCCAATTCTGAAACTATCTACCTGGAGGTGGCATCCAATCCCATAGGTTGAGGGCTCAGTCCCACAAGACTACCCCTCATACCTCCCGCTTTAGAAGACGGCCCAAGCCCAAATTGTCACCTGTGCTTTTGACTGACCGGCTTTTCATCGGAGTTCCCACGACACCCTCCTTGGGTTTGTTTGATTTGCTACAGCATGATACACAGAACTCAGAGAAACATTTTATTTGCTGAATTACCAGTTTGTTATAAAGGGATATAGCTCTGGGTAAACCACTCTCCCCAAATCTCCATGTATTCACCAGTCCCAGAGTTCTCCGACCCCGTCCTTTGGGTTTTTATGAAGGCTTCATTATAAAGGCATAATTAATTGAATGATTGGCCATTGGTGATAGATTAAATCTCCAACCCCTCTCCCTCCCCAAAGGTCATGGGGGTGGGACTGAAAGTTCCCACTCTCTAATCACAGGGCTGGTTCTCTTAGCAACCAGCCCTCATCCTCAGGTATATTCCAAAACTCACCTCATTAACATAACAAAAGACTCAGTTATTGCTCTCACTGTTCCGAGGGGCTCAGGAGCTCTGTGCCAGAAGCGAAGACTAAGACCAGATACGCATTGATCATAAACCACAGTATCACAGGCACAATAAAGCTGTTTCGGTAGAGCTGGCGGCATGCAGGGAGGAGGAGGCCCTTTCCCTCATGCAATGGTTCTCAGAGTTCCAGCCCAAGCATCAGGAAGCAAATGAAGAAGGTGGGTGTCCTGAGCAAGGAAGCATCTCCAAAAGGACCCGCTCATGTTTGCGTCTTTCCGCAATGCCAGTTGTTAGGGGAGACCTTCCCAGTACGTCGGTAGAGTCACATGCAGGTTACCCACAGAGAGGGGCTGCTTATGTGATAAAAGAGGGCAGAGTGAGCATCTGGCAGACGTCTTTGTCACTGGTGACATCTGCAGGTAGAGAGGTGGGCGTGGGTCTCAAGCCAGCAGGCTACAGTGGGAGCATGAGTCCATTAAAATGAAAGTCTGGCAGGGCTCCGAGATTAACCCATGGTACAGCCAGGCTCGAGCATTGGGTGGTCGGAGCTCTGAGTTCTTATAACCCCTAAGGGGTGGAGGTCCCAGTCATATCGATGGCAGGATTGAATCTTTATCAAAGTGTCCAGATTTGTGGTTTTGGGCATTTCAGACGCCTCCAAAGGGAGTTCCTATTATACCCCATTGCCTCAGTCTTGACATGGCACTTGACATAACTTTCACGGCTGACAGTGACTGCACATTGGATTGTCAAAGATGTCCAGAGAGTCTGCTCTACTCTTGCTCTATACGGATGTGAGCCGAAGAATTGGCATGAGAAGAGTCTGAAGTGGATTTGGGTTTTGTAAAGGCCATCTGGGGTGCAATGTAGGGAAGAAATTGGGTGGGTAAGGGGGCCAGTGAGGAGGAAGATACCTTCGTCCGGGGAGGAGATGGTGGGCACCAGGGTGAGGCTGGGTAGAGGAGACAGGGATGAGGTAAAGGAACCTGGAGATCAAGCCACCCAGTGGGTGTGTGGCGTGGAAGGAGAGAGGGGAGTCGAGTGTGGACTGCAGGCACCTGCTTGGGCAGGAGGGCCGGTGTGGCACTGTGCCCAACATAAGGCCCATGGAGGACAATGAGAAAAAATGAGAGAAAGAAGAGGAGGGGAAACAGCCATTTCACCTCTGCTTTGTCAGCTTCTGAGAAGGGGAACGTCGCTCCTCCAAGACATCATTCCACAGTTTGCAGCAACTGCTAACAGCTCCGCCCTTTTATGGAAGCAACGACCGCCTTCCCCCAATTTCCCAGCACAGATCTCCACTCTGCCCTCTTGAATGATACAGAAAGTTTTTCTTCTACCAGACAAATATCTGAAGCCAATAGTTAGCTAAAAGAAAGACTGAGAGGCACGTAAGGGGCTATAATTCAAAATCATGCGCCCAGAGTGTTTGTCTTTTGGCCCAAAGCAGCACTAGCCAAGGCTGCGTTATACAGCAGGCTGCGGCTTGAGCCTGAGGGCGGAGGTCACAGTGCCTCCAGCTCAGGCAGAGGCTTGTCGGGGAAGATGATGAGTACCCAGAGAGAAGGGAGGAGACGCTGCAGGAAGGAGCGTGGAGGGTGTGACACAGGAGAAGGCACGGGGATGGCATTGGTTTGTACTGCAGTCAGTTGCCAGCCCTTCGGAGGCCATGCTGGGATTGTCAGGGGATTCCCAGGGGTCAACCAGTCTGCACAGCTGGCACGGGTATGGTCTTGTCCCTGGAGGCTCTCTGGTCAAGAATGGAGACCTGAAGTGGTTGCGCGTGACAGAGACCAGAGAAGACATAAATCCCACTTACTGTCTCCGTGCTGCGACAGGTGAGGGGCCAGAGGAGACCTTGGGAAGAACCCATGTACCTGTGGCCACAGACGATGCAATTAATGAGACTGTGGAAAGCAACACGGCTGTGGAGAGTGACAGTGATAAAAAAAAGACACAATTCCTGACAACCCACCATATGTAATAAAACACCACAGACAGGGCGGCTGTCTGTGAACAGAAATTTATTGTCTCACAGTTCTGGAGGCTGGAAGTCTGAGATCAGGGTGCTGGCAGAGTGCGTTCCTTTCCTTGGCTCACGGATGGCCGTCTTCTCTCTGTCTCCACATGGGGGTCCTTCCGTGTGTGTCTGTGTCCTAATCTCTGCTTGTAAGGGCACAAGTCACACTGGATTAGGGCCCACCCTAATGACCTCATTTTAACTTAATCACCTCTTTAATAACCCAGTCTCCACATACAAGCACATTCTGAAGTACGAGGGGTTAGAACTTTAACATATAAATTTGGGGGGAACAATGTAGCCCATAACACTCCCTAAAACCAGGGACGATGCCATACACACACACACACACACACACACACACACATTTTAATCCTCACCTGAGGATATGTTTTTTAAAATTATTTTTAGAAAGAGAGGAAGGTGGTGGGAGAGAGAGATCCATGTGAGAGAGAAACATTGGTCTGTTGCCTCCTTTACTCACCCCTACTGAGGACTGAACCTGCAATCCAGGCATGTGCCCTGACCAGAGATTGAACACGCAATATTTTGGAATATGGGATGATGCTCTAACCAACTGAGCCACCCAGCCAGGGCAAACCTTGGAGTTTTAATGCTCTTTTCAAACAGCTCATTCTCAGTCCTCAAACGTAATTTGTCCACATTAACTGAGAGAAAGCATGGCCTGGACCCAGCTCCAAAGAGCCCCTCATTTGTTCTGTGGCTTCTGTTCACTTTTCAGGGCGTAGGCAGACTCACAGAGGCTGTCCCTCCAGGCTCTGCCTAAAAATACAGCCTTTAAACAACCCTCAGGAAACCGCAAAGTTTTTGTGAATGAAATTTATCAACCCTCTACAGATTAATTATTCATGCATTTCCATGTATACCAGAACCTGTTGGTTTTCTTCCTGGAAGCCTGGTTAGGTTTTTTGTTTGTGTGTTTGTTTTGGTCCAATGGGAGGTAGATATTACAGATCCTTCGGAGAGGCAGTTAATAATTCAATATTATGCATCATGGGCACATCTGTACAAATGTGTCAATGTTTTAAGAGGTTTAGAGAAGGAAGTGATACGACATGTTCTTTTGCCTCTGGGTCCTCCGGAAAAGGCAAAGGAAATCTCATCCGTCAAGGAAGCTGCCAGAGTTCTTACTAAACTTTTTTGAAGCGTGAATACTCAATGCAGATATCTTTAAATTTTCCCTGTTGGGTTTCTCATTTTAAATAGGGCACGAAGACTTGTTTCTTATTTCACCGGACCTATATACTGAAGCTTGCAGTTAGTTGTACTCAAACACAAATATCATACATTTTAAAATCTCATAGGCCTTTAAAAACCAAATTCACCAGAAGCTTATCTATTCAAACTTGCCTTAGAGCTTCGGATTCCCAAGGGCTTTAACGAGACCACAGTATTGCTTCATACGCTTCCAGAGAAACCCTCATAGCATTAACAATAATGGCTGCCATTCATAAGCCCTTACCCTGAGCCAGGTACTCTGCTATGCGCTTTACATTTCATTTACTTCTCAGAGTAATTTGATAAAGTAAGGGTGATTATATCTCCACATTATATCTCTACATTCCCAAAGCTTAGAGGTTATGTAGCTAAAAAGTGCTGGAGCTGAGTCAAGCCCAAGTCTGCTTGTCTCCACAGCCTGATTCTACAACTCCACGGCACGTGGCCTCCCGTGGTGCGGGGGGCGGTGGGGAGCAAAGTGTCCATTAGAAATCTCAATTCTGTCAACAGACACCTACTATATGTACTAGGGGCAGACACTGTGCTAGATACGATACATACAGAAATGGAAAAGAAACTGTGCCCGCTATTTAGAAGCCCTTAGCCTTGAAGAGAAAGGCAGCCAGCTACAGGGCAGATTGGCCCGTGACACGATGAGTGCCACAGCAAGAAGGGCGCGGAATAGTATATGAGCACAGGAACACACAACTGCCTCTGCTAGGGAAGTGGGCAGAGGCATGCAAGAGGAAGTCATTGACATTTGCTTTGGCTTAGAAGTAGGAGCCGGAATTTGCTAGGCCGAGGAGGGTGGGGACAGGCATGAAAGACAGAGGGACCGGAGCAGTGGAAGAGCCTGGCTAGCTTGAGGAGCAGTGAGAGGTTCACCAGGAGTGGTCAAGAATGACTCTGAGCTCACGAGCATGGGAGGCCTGGTGGATGGGGCTGTTCGTTGAAATCAGGCATGGAATGGAGAGGGAAGGTGATGAGTACAGTTAGGGTGGGGTGGGTGGAGTCTGGGACTTGCGGCACTTTCTAGGGGAAGATCAAGGACGAGGATGCGGTGGAGGCATGGATTTGAGCATCATCAATAGATGGGGCTGCTGGAGTCAAAGCAGTTGATAAGGTCACCCAGGGGAACATGTACAGCAAGAGAAGAAAGACAGCAAAGGTGGAGCCCTGGGGCAGAACACAATCTAGGGAAAGGCAGAGGTGGTGGGAGTGGATGAGATGCCTGGGAAGACCATTGTCAAAGAGGTAAGGGGGGAACCGGGAAAGACTTGGAGACTTAGGAAGGGCCAAGCGTTAGATCCCTCCTAGAGGCCATCGAGCAAGAGGTTGGGAATAGCCCACTTGTCAACTATTAGTGTCACAAGTTTCAGTAAAATGGTCAGAGCTGAAGAAAAAAGAGAGGACTGTGGGGAGACTTGAACACATTGGTGAATTGAGGGGATGGAGGTGGAGAGGCTCAGGAGATGCGGTTAAACTTGAGACGGGTTAACAGGCAGAATAAGGTGAGAAAGAGGCGAACAGGGCTGAGACCCAGGTGTACAGAGAGGAGAAAGTGTTTCCCAAAGGCAGGAGAGACGGACGGTTGTCTCCACAGAGAAGGAAAAGAGGGAAGGACTTGAAGTCAACAGAATTCCTGGGCTGTGACTTCTGTTTGCCCTGGGAAGACAAGGGATGCTCACCTATGAAGGGTTAGGTGAGGGTGGGGAAGTAGGGTTATAATGGGACACTTACAGGTATAGCGAGGATGAATAAAAGCTCGCGAGAATGGAGGGCCAGGGCCTGACTAGGAACCAGCAAGTGTGTCGGAAGCCAACTACAAATGTGTGCTCTTGTGACCTGGATATTTACGCAATTTTCCTCAGTAGTACTTGGCCATCTAGGAAGAAGATAAAGGCATGGACAGTTGGATAGAACTCTTCCTGCGATGATGAAGCACTGGTAGTGAACACAGGCGAGCACTGGAAGCAAAGCTGTTGAAGTATTTACGCAGGGGTCAGGCTGGGTAGGAAAGCCAGGGAAGCCAGACGAGGCTGAGGTCAGAAGGCATAAAGGACAGGACTTCTGAGAAGGCCCATTCTGAGTAGTATTGGGGTCCAGGGTGGGACCAAGGACGGGGGAGGTCAGGTGCGAGAGAGCCATGTCCCTTAGCGACATCCTTTTTCCATTCATACACATTCCCCTCAGGCTTGTGTCTGGCCCAGTTTCCCTAAGGAAGACAGACGTGCTGACCCAGAAGGACAAGGGAAGACTGTGTGGCCTCCCGGCCCTGCAGCATGTGGCCCACCCCCCACCCCATGCAGGCCTCCACCTCGGCCCTGAGCTCAGCTGACAGAACCAACCTGATGGACCGCAGCAGCTGGTAAACCCATCTTCTCCCATCCCCAGAGTTTGGGGGATTTACCTAGTTAAATGTTAGATGAGTGCCTTGTTTTGCTTTTTTAACTAAAACATTCTACTTGATCATAGTGATGGGAATCAGGAAGTCCTTATTGACCAAAGGTGGGAAACCAGGTCTCTCCACTCTGCCCTGAGCCACCGCTTGGGCACTCAGGAGGCCACACTCAGAGCTCTGATCGGGACTCTCTGGCTGTACACCTTGGCCGGCTTCCGGTCTGACGGAAGGGAAGGAGACCTGTGAGTGCCAGCCTCTGCCGGGACGTTGAAGGTGCCTCACCTTAACCAGCTGCAACATCGATTAGTCCGTCTCAGCCCTGCACCTGCCAATAGCCAACGCCACTCTCCGTGGGCTGCAAATGCTAGCATGCTTGTCATGGGGTTCCTGGAGAGTCAGCGACATCATCCCAGCAATCCCAGGACTGAATCAATGAGGATCACCTACAGAATACTGAGTGTGACGAAGGACACTGGGACAGAGGAGACAAAGTAAATGCTTGTGGCTGGACAAAGGCCCCTACCTGGGAGAAATAAGGGGATATTTTTTTCTCTCTCTCTTCAAAAACGCTCCCTGTGAAACATACAGAAATCTTCTCTGCTCAGTGGGGCTGGATGTCTTTGCACTGTGGGAGTGTATGTGTGGCCAGGACTGATATGGATGGAAACAAATCTCCCCTTCTCCATCCCCGAGCCTGGATCCCAGAGAAACCAGGCTGGTTTTCATCTTCCTGAAGGTATCCAGGCGACCAGACCAGAACTTTCCGGTTTCTTCCTGCCCTGTGATTCTGTGTCTAAAAGGTAACATCTCAGACTCAATTGAACATGCAGTATTGGATTTCTCCTTCTCTGAGCAAGCCAGAGTGCAGTGGGGGTAGCAAGAGCCATTAGCTCTCTCAACTAGAACCTTCGCTCCCCAAAATGGCTTTGCTTCTTGGCAAGACGAGCCAAAAATAAAGCTGTTAAAAGCGATGCCTTTAGGGACTTTTAAGATAGCACAGTGTCTCCAGACTGTGGCTATTCTAAACACCCTGGCTCTTAAAGAAATCACTTACCAAAAGTTCCTCAAAAATGCCTAAGGCAGAAAGTGATAATGTGGTAAGTTGCCGAGGAGTTTCTCTTTCAAGGTGGCCCTGGGCCTCGTCGCCGTGGGTCCGACTCAGCTCAGCTGGAGTGATGCTACTAGGGAACCTGCAGCTCCTGTCTCTGCCACCTCCCCCTGCCCCGCTCACACAGAGAGGCTGCCTCCGTCGTAGACAGGGTACCCTGGTGACTTCCACAGCCCTGCCGCAAGCTGACCATCAGTGTCACACACAGACACAGAGCCAACACTGGCACCTTTCTGGCACCTCAGAAGACAAAGGAACCTTTCCCCAAATCTGCAACTATAATGAAATATTAGGGCATTTTGTTGCGTGCCCAAGAAGCAGCGATTATTGGTTAAAAGCAATTCGAAGTTTTCCCTAGGTGTTATTTATCACCTCTTAACGTGAAAGCCATCTTTTCTCCAGTGTGTGTTTTTTGTTAAAGCAATACTAGAACAACATTAAGGTTATGAAAAACAAAACTAGTCAACTTATATTAGTGTCGTCTGAGCACAGCTGTTACAAGTAATATTTCAAGGACATTTTAGTAAGAAGCCTTGGTCCGGTTTCTTGGTTATTTCTGAAGAATATATCCCTAGAAGAGACATTATTGACTTAAGAGCATGGGTGCTTTTTAAGGTTATTGATAAATTTTGCCAGATCGCTTTCTAGAAATAGTGTTTTATCACATCATTGTTATTTAACTTACATTTTCTTGAATATTAATGAGCTTTAGCAATATCTTAAATATTTAGTAGCTATTTACATATCTTTCTGTGTATTATTTGTTTACTTCCTTTGTCCCTATAACCTTTTCCATCAATTTTTATGAACTCTTTATTTATTAAGGCCGTCATATTTGTTGCCAAATTTTTTTCTGTTTGTCCTTTCATTTCACTGATGTTTTGATGTAGAACGGTAACATTTTTATGCACTTAAATTTATCCAACTATCCCTTATTATTTCCTGAATAATATATGCTATTCATTGAGTGCCTATTATGTGCTAGATAATCTGTTAGAGGCTTTATGCTTATGTTCTATTTGATCCTTATGTCAAGTACTGGAGACAAATGACAGTCCATGACAACCCCAAATGACAACCGCAGCAGAGGCCTGAAACTGAGAATAGTACCAAGCCCATTGTATCTTGTGTTTTTTTTCCTATATGTACATAACTTTTCACTTAAAGGAAGCACTTTATGGCTTCTATCTGGCATATCCGAATTGCCAGCATCATCACTCAGGTGCTCTGGGCCATTATTAAGTAAAATAAGGGTGATTTGAATGCAAACACTGTGACATTGAGACAGTCAATCTGACCACTGATGGCCACTAAGCGACTGATTGGCAGGTAGCATATACAGTGTGGATACACTGGCCAAAGGGATGATTCTCGTCCTAGGCAGGCGGAGTAGAAGGGTGTAAGATTTCACCGTGATAGTCAGAATGGTGAACAATCAAAAACTTATGAATTGGTTTTTTCTGGAGTTTTCTATTTAATGTTTTCAGGTCATGGTTGACTTTAGGTGACTGAAACCATGGAAAACAAAACCTTAGATAAGGGGGGGGGGCTACCATATACTCATTATACAGAAGAGAGTGTAATAATAATGAGATAAAATTTTAATAACAATAATAATGGCTAACATTGCCTAATGACCACACTCCAAGTGTTATTGTAAGACTTTAAATGTATTATTAACTCATGTAATACTCAAAGCAACCCTGCAAGGTAGGCCTGATTGCCATTTTTATCTAACAGAGGAGAAAATAGAGGACAGAGAAGTTAAATACAAGGATACACAGTTGGAGATGTCAGAGGCCAAACTAGGGACGCTTAAGAAACTTGTCCCAAGTCACGGAATTAGACAGTGATAGCTGCAGGAGTCACTCTGGGTCTGACTGAGTCCCCAGCCCAGGGCCTTTCCACTCCTCTACAGTTCCTCCCTGCTCTACGGTAACTCTCAGCCTCACTTCTGTCAACCGATGTTTGAAACTTACATTTATATGACTGTCGTTGTCTTCTTGCTCTTACGTCTCTTGTTTTGCCCGAATGATGCTAATTTTTCATTTGTTCATACTTTGGAAGATAAACATCTTATATGTTTTTCTACTTAATGTAATACAGTGTCCCACAGAGCAATAAAAATAGCCTATAAAACCATCAACGCTGTGCCTTAAAGGCACATTAACGTCTCTGGTGTGAATTATATGCATCTCTGTTGTGTTCTTTTGTGTCGAGGACCATGGCCACTCGCAGAAGCCATGTTCTAAGTGACCGATGTAAAGGGAGTCATCGGGACATGAAGACTCCTGTGCCCCTTTCTTTAGTAAAATCCCTTGAGACCAGAAAGAAGACGGAGGTTGGAGGAGCCTGCCCGTGTGAGGGCAGACCCGGCCTAAGCCGCTCCAAGCGACGGGCCAGCCGCGCGCCAGGCCCTCGTGACTGCAGCAGTGCTGGGCCGCACTTAGCTCACACGAGCCCGGCACTGCACGTTTCAGGACCATCATATGAGTGTGTTTTCCTGCTTCTTGAAAATTCTTATTTTGTTTTCTTCCATCAAATATTGTGAGGCGCGTTTGACAGGCAGATGAGCTACTGGTGGCTCACTTTAAGCTTTGCCGGGGCGGGTCTAGGGCAGCCTTCCCTCCACGGACAGTTGGGCCCTCCTGCTAAAGCTCGGTCTCTGGGATCTCCACTGGATGATTAGTGAGCACTCTTCACTGTGGCTGGTTGGAGCACAAATGTGTCCCTAATCTGTGTGAGCTCTGGGGATTATTCAGCTCCCAGCTCCCAAGTGGTTCTTTCCTTGGCCTAGCGGAGTTTTACTCTATGCACCCGTAGCCTATCCTCAGCAAAGAATCTAGGGGACCCCTATGCAGGTTTACGAAACGCTTTTCTTGAAGTGCTCCCTCCTTTCCTGAACTCTACCCTGAATTTTGAGCTGCCTCAGCCTCCCTAAGCTTTGAGCTCTATCTTCTGAACTCAGGGAGGTCCTGTGGTGTGGCCTTCCTGACTCCCGTGCTCTGCAAAGAAAGCCGGGCATTTGTAGGGCCCACCTCGTCTACTTCTCTTCTCCCAGGGCTCACGGTCCTCTGCTACCTGTGGCCCAAAGTCTGAAAACAGTTGATTCAAAGTGCAATGCCTGAAAACAGTGTGTCCAGTTTTCTAGTTGTTTCTGGGAAGGAGGTAAAGTTCAATCCTTATTACTCAAACATAGTTCAACAAGAGAGAACAATTTAAATACTACAGGCCGATCTGGCCAATGAGGAAGTGCCCTATTGTACTGTGTATGAAAGGACGTGTGAATCCCCTATTCCCTTGATTTGTCTTAGGGTCCTCAGGCTACCCCGGGCTCATCTGGTATCTTTTTTTTTCCTTTTTTTTTTTTTGTCCTCAACTGAGGATGTTTTTCATTGCTTTAGAGAGATAGGAAGGGAGAGAGGAAGGGAGAGAGAGAAACATCGATGTGAGAGTGAACCACTGGTTGGTTGCCTCGCTTATGCACCTGGACCTTACAGACCAGGGAGCTAACCCTCAACCTAGGTACGTGTCCTGGCCAGGAATTGAACCTGCCATACTTTGCTTACAGGACAATGCTCCAACCAACTGAACCATGTCGACCAGGGCTTCATATGATCTCTTAAGAGATGTGGTTTTCATACAAGACAGCCCTCTCTGTGCAAGTCAATTACTTCATCTGGTGCTTGTTAGACAAATAAAAATCTGAACTACAGGAGGAAAACATGCCTGGTTGGGCTTATTGAGATACAGTATGTTAGTTTCCAGCAAACAAACTTTCCAAGGGCCATTTTTACTCTACAGCCCATAAAGTCTACCTCATGGGCTGACTTTAGAACCCAGCCCGCTCCTGAGACGCAACTCCACAGTACTTCGATCCCCCTTTAGAAGCAGGTGAACCTGCCTTCTTGCCTGGGAGCCCTAGGATGAGAAGTTTTTCTACTGGTTTAGTACCAATTTCTTCTCTTCTCAGAGAAGTTCCCAGAATGCTCTGCAATCAACATTGCACTATTTATGAATGGTTTTTCCCACTTTAACCCAGGCCCTGCTTCTACCTAATGGCATTTTTTATATCTATTCGCATTCTTTAATGGATGAATCTAAGTATTGTGAATATGGGCAGGCTTGGAATTAATTTTTCACTCCTTTTCCTGCAGCATAAAAACGAAGGCACATTCCTTACAACTCTAACCTTGATCTCATTTGTAAGTGGTGGTAATGATTCTCACCTTGCAGGGTAATTGGGGCAATTAAATCAGTTCATGCCCCTTTATTCCTTAGCTCTCTGGTATGGCTTCCAAACTCACTTCTCCATGGAAACTGCTCCCGTCACAGTCACCAAGGTCTATCAAGTGCCAACAAAGACTCTTCTCTTGTCCTCATTTTGCTAGATTACTCAACAATACTTGATATTGTAATTACTACCTTTTAAAAATTGATGAGAGAGAGAGAGAGAGAGAGAGAGAGACACATCAGTTTGTTGCTGCATTGCTGCATTTATTTATGCGACCTTGGAGTATCCGGACGACGCTCTGACCAACTGAGCTACCCGGCCAGGGCCTACTACCTTTTTCTTGAAACACTTTAAAAACATTTCATGACATCCTGTTTTGCCTCTGCCTCTGCCTCTGCCTCTCCGGTATCTTCTTGGCTCATATTTTTTTCTTCTCTGACCTCCAAATCAGCTGTCTTCCAATTTATATGTTTTTATTTGAACTGATTTTAGTTTAAAAAATCTCATCCTCTAAAACTATGTGTGTAATTTTTTAATTTCTTTTTATTTTCATTTTAAAAATATATTTTATTGGTTATGTCATTACAGTTGTCCCATTTTTTCTACCCTTTATTCCCCTCCACCCTGCAGACCCCATCCCACCAGCACTCCCCCTCTTAGCTCATGTCCATGGGTCATACATATAAGTTCTTTGGCTTCTCCCTTTCCTGTACTATTCTTAACCCCCCCGCCCCCCGTCTGTTTTGTACCTACCATTTGTGCTTCTTGTTCCCGGTATCTTTAACCCCATTCTACCCCTCCCCCCTCACCGCTGATAACCCTCCATGTGATCTCCATTTCTGTGACTCTGTTCCTGTTCTAGCAGTTTGCTTAGTTTGTTTTTCTTTTTGTTTTTCTAGGTTCAGTTGTTGATAGTTGTGGGTTTGTTGTCGTTTTACTTTTTATATTTTTGATCATCTCCTTTTTCTTAGATAGGTCCCTTTAACATTTCATATAATAAGGGCTTGGTGATGATGAACTCCTTTAAACTTTACTTTGTCTGGGAAGCACTTTATCTGCCCTTCCATTCTAAATGATAGCTTTGCTGGATAGAGTAATCTTGGATGTATGTCCTTGTCTTTCATGACTTTGAATACTTCTTTCCAGCCCCTTCTTGCCTTAAGGTTTCTTTTGAGAAATCAGCTGATAGTCTTATGGGAATTCCTTTGTAGGTAACTGTTTCCTTTTCTCTTGCTGCTTTGAAGATTCTCTCCTCATCTTTAATCTTGGGTAATGGGATTATGGTATGCATTGGTGTGTACTTCCTCGGATCCAACTTCTTCGGGACTCTGAGCTTCCTGGACTTTCTGGAAGTCTATTTCCTTTGCCAGATTGGGGAAGTTCTCCTTCATAATTTCTTCAAGTAAGTTTTCAATGTCTTACTCTTCCTCTTCTCCTTCTGGCACCCCTATGATTCAGAGGTGGGAATGTTTAAAGTTGTCCCAGAGGTTCCTCAGCCTCTCCTCATTTTTTTGATTTCTTGTTTTTTCATTCTGCTCTGGTTGAATGTTTCTTTCTACCTTCTGCTCCAAATCATTAATATGACTCCTGGTTTCCTTCCCCTGACTGTTGGTTCCCTGTGTGTTTTTCTTTATTTCACTTTGCACAACCTTCTCTTTTTCCTCCATATTGTAAACATACTCCACCAATTCTGTGAGCATCCAGATGACCAGTGTTTTGAACTCTGCATCTGTTAGGTTGGCTATCTCGTCATCGCTTAGTTCTATTTTTAGAGCTTTGATCTGTTCTTTCCTTTGGGCCTCTTTTTTTTTTTGTCTTGGCGCACCTATTACGTTGTGAGGGGTAGAGCCTTGGTATTTGCCAGGGCGGGGCAACCCGCTTCACTGCCTTGTGGGCTGTATGTTGGGGAGAGGTCAGAGAGGAAACAGTGCCGCTTGCTTGGCTCTTGGCGGGCTTTCAGTCACTTCCCCGGCTACCCACAAGCAAACTGGGGCCTTCCGGTGTTGATTCACAGGTGAGTGTATTTGTGTACATTCTAGGACCTTGTAGGTCTCTCAAATGAGCTCTCCTGTGAGACTGGCCATTTCTCTTGCTTCCGCAATCCCCACAGGTTTTTACCGGTAGAAGTTTTGAGGCTTTTTTTCCTACACTGGAACCCTGGGTTGCACGTCTCTTTCGCTCCCCAGTTGTTCCTCCTGGTTAATCTGCCCCCAAATGTGAGACTGCGCTGTCCGCCAGCCGCCACCTTACCATGTCTTCTCCGTCTCTGCGCCGGCTGCCTGTCTCCACCCCTCCTGCCGGTCTGAATGAATGTTTCTTCTTTAACTCCATGGTTGTCAGACTTCCATACAGTTTGATTCTCTGGCAGTTCTGGGTTTTTTTGTTTTGTTTTGTTTTTAAATTTGTTGTTTTCCATCTTTTGGTTGTACAAGGAGATAAAGTATATCTACCTAAGCCTCCATCTTGGCCAGAAGTGTGTGTGTGTGTATACTTTATAGCACACAAAATATTTGAGTACTGTGGCTTATGTACATAACTTTAAATAAATGTCCACATTGGGAGTATAGGTTAAAAATGTTTGCTGATGAAGTGAAGTCAGATAGGCTTTGGGCGTACTGCTGCTCCCAATGTTTATTTGAAATCATCTGGACTTGACCATGGAACCTCTTCTCTTACACTCTCTCCCCAGATGGTACATCCATTTCCATTTATATTCCATTTACGTGTCCACTCAGACCTCCCTTCTATAACATAGCTCATGCATTCTACTTATGGTACTATGTGACAATTTCCTGTGTTTTTATAGACTTCTCAAACCAAACAACCCCCCAAATGATGAAACTCTTAATCTTACTAAGTATACCTTTTTTCAGACTTTGCCTTCCCAGTTCAAGTCATACCCATTGATGTTTGCTAGTTTTTTGAGCACGCCCAGCTTTTTCTAATGGCCCTCATTACTGAGACCTCCCAACCTCTGATCAGACTACCTGCCTATTTCCTAATCATTTTTTAAGGGCTGAGAGGTGACTTTCCCAGAGAATCACTTAACCTGTTGTTTTTATCATTTATCACACTAGCCTCTACTTTTCTTCTTGGAAAACAAGTAGTTTTCATGGGTTAGGCTATCAAGGTGCCCAGTTTCCCCCAATTCATTCCCACCAGCCCTCCAAGGGATTGGCACATGACCCAAGCTAAGCCTACATGACTCTCTGCCCCAGAAATCTGAATTTTGGTCAAATCGATCCAAGGAAGTAAAATAGCAGAAACATATATTTTTTCTGAGGATAGTGTCCTAAAAAATCTGCCCCTGGCTTCCTGCTCCCAGACCCCAGAACTTCCATGGCTTCTGTCTTCCCAAGGCTTCCTTGTCCAGCATTTACTTTGATTCTCTGGGCTACCTCCTCTCCTTCGAGCAATTTTCTTAGTTTTATATAAGGTAGCATCCTTTTCTATCTTTTACCCTCAAAGAAGTTTGACTGATATGCATCCCAAATTAAATTATACCTTACCATTGTTTTATCTTATATAGCACCCAGTTTGGTTTCCTAGGGTTGCTATTACAAAGCACCACCTCCTATATAGCTTAAAACATCAGAAGTTTATTTTCTTACAGTTCTGGAGTCTAGGTGTCCATATCAAGCTGTTGGCATGGCCATGGTCCTTCTGAAGCCTCTATAGGAGGATTCTTCCTAACCTCCTCATAATTTCCAGTGGCTTCTTTGGGTGGCTCCGAGTGTTCCTTGGCTTGTGGTAGCATAACTCGAATATCCATCCCCATCCTCCATGGCTCTCTCACCCCTCCGTGCTCTGTCTTCACATGGCATTCTCCTCCCTGTGCCTCTCTTCTTTTATAAGGATATCAGTCATGTTACATTAAGAGCCTACACTCCCCCAGTATGACCTCACCTTAACTCAGCTTATTACAGTGGAAATGCACCTATTTCCAAATAAGTTTCTATTCTGAGTATTGGGGGTTAGGGCTTTAACATATCTTTTGGGGGGGACATAAATGAAACCATAATGGCAGTACCCTATTTTTACTTCGATGGCACTTTCACTGTTTACAATGATATTTTTATTCGTGAGTTTGTGTTTTAAGCTTGTGTCTCCTATTAGTCCATGAGGGGAAAAACTGGTTGGTTTTATCACAACTCTCTACCCAGAGCCTAGCGCAGTCTCGGGCATAACTATGACATCACATAGAGCACCTCGCTATGGAATACCCGGCACATCAAAGACTCCAACAAACGACAATTCCTTGTGATTCTTTAGGGAATTGTTGTAATATTTTACATGGTAAATATCTTACCAGAATCTAGTATATTCTGTACATGCTTAAGGACAGGGAATGAGGGTGCAGTAAAAATAACCCAAAGGGCATGTGTGTTCTTCTCTAAGTGTTTTTAAAAATAATCTTTATTTATTGATTCTAGAGAAAGAGAGAAAGGGAGAAAGGCAGAGAGAGAGAGAGACGGGGCGGGGGAGGGGGGGCGAGAGAGAGGGAGAGAAACATAGATGCATCCTTTGGTTGATTCTTGTATATACCTTGACCTGGGACTGGACCTGCATCCTTGTCATATTGGGGACAAGGCTCTAACCAACTGAGCTACCCGGCCAGGATTTCTCTGAGTATTGAGTCACATGTGGCTGAGGAATGGAATGGTTCTGCTTGTCCATAGCTGTCTCTGAGGGGTTCGCAAGCTGCCACATAAGAATGGGACCCCCACTGTGATGCTTTGGTACACAGGCAGCCCCCAAGCTGTCTGGCAGAGTGTCTGCATCGCTGCCAGTGCTCATTCTTTACCTCTGTCATCTTTTTCCCACTGGCAGAGCTTTCTCTGTCTGGCTCAGGGATGGAATACGAATCAGGCCATCCCTGATATCCAGAATTAATCATTTCTCTTTCAAATTGCTTGTGTCCCCCCAGAGCATTGCGTTGGGCCAAAAGTTCTGAAATCTGTTTTCTAAAAAGATTTTCCAACTTGGCAAAAAATGTTTTTGCTGGTGAAGGAGGATAAGGTGAGTTAGGGAGAAGACTGTTAAAGCTTTGAAATAAAGGAAATTATGGTGGAGAGTTGGGATGGGATCTGACTGCTAACCAATAGGAGATTCCCCAGGCAGTAGTGGGAGGGGTCGGGGTGAACCAGTCAGGATGGGGAATCATGAATTTGGAATGGCATCTGCCTGCAGGTAGGAGTGGTCCAAGCTTCTGTAGCAGAGCTCAGTCACCTGACAACTAGAATCTGACCTTCATTCAGGGGTAGGATTTTTAGGTATGGCCCTGCAATGTACTGGGGGCAAGGAATTTTAGTCTGGAAAGGGAAGGAACTGAAGAAAGTGAGAATATTAGAGAGAGAAACGGAGACATCAAGAGACTAGAAGTCCCTATATTAGCAAAAGAAAGGGTGTGGTGGGATAAGGAGGAGGAAACCAAAAGGAGACAAAGCTAGAGTGTAGAGCATTGGGGGTTAAGATTTCAGAAGTGCAGGTATTCAGAGCGAAAAAGAGAGACGATCCATCAGTGGGTGGCTGAAATGGAGTGGTAGTGGAGGTCCCTGGGGCTGAAGAGGTCAAAGAGCTGGGAAGTGAGAGCAGCAGTGGACTGGTATCTTTTCTCTACACCTAACTATTCTGACCATTCCAGGTGGGCTGGGAGCCCACCACTCTATGGAAATGTTGACCAATTCCCCTTTGAAACCTTTCTTACTAGGTGCTCAGACACCACAAGCTCTTGGTCTGCATCTCTCCTGGTCACCCCACTGGCCACTCTTAGTCTCCTTTGCTGGATCCTTTTTCTGACCTTATTAGGATATGCACAGACTCCATCCTCAGACCTCTTTTCTACGCTCTTGCCCTAGACCAGGGGCCCCCAGCCCCTGGGCCTTCTGCGTGGTACCAACCTGCGGCCCATCAGGAACCAGGCCATACAGCAGGAGGTGAGCGGTGGTCAAGCAAGTGAAGCTTCACTTGCATTGCTGCCTGAGCTCTGCTTCCTACCTGCCCCCAACCCCCAGAAAAACTGCCTTCCACAAAGCTGGCCCCTGGTGCCAAAAAGTCTGGAGATCATTGCCCTAGATGATCCGTTCCCGTGCCATGGTTTAAATTCTAGCCATACCCTGATGTCTCCCGATTTAAATCTCAAGTTTCTACCTTGCTCTTCATCTCCAGGTGCTGGAACCCAAACATTTTTTTTTTTTATATTTGCACTTAGGTGTCTATTGACACCCCAACTTTAACATGTCAAGAATAGAAGGCATGGTTTCCCTGCCTAAACTTCCATCCCTGCTGATCCTCAGAGCCTCATCTTAGAGATTGGTGACTTCATTATTCCACCTCCTCAGAGTTGTTACAAGGTGCTTAGCTTCTCTGTGTTTCTATTCTCTTGTCTGTGAAACAGAGTGAGTGACACTACTTACCGTATAGTGCTCCTGTAAGGGCTAATTGAATTATTGCATTTGAAGCACTTAACATTGTGTCTCAACCCACAGAAAATGTTCAAGAGTTGTTATTTATTATATGAAGTCTGCCCGGAAAAAGTCCAGCCATTGCTAATATAACGAGAATGGTTTGTGTGACATTGATGTAACCTGGCAGCCAAGGAGATTGGACTGAAATGCACATGCATGAACAATGACAACTTCACTGTACTAGTCAGTGGGACCAGTAGACGCTGTTGAGTGATCATGTGTACTGTGTGGCTGTCACATTCAAAATGACCGAGTGAATAGAGCAATGAATCTGCATCAAATTTTACCTTAAGCTTGAACATTCCTTTGTGGAAACTATTGGGATGATTCAGAAGGCTACAGCTATGGGCAACTGGTGATTGGCAGCTTCATCACGACAAAGCACCCTCTCACGCATCGTGTCTCATGCAGAGTTTTTTGGTGAAACATCACATCACCCAGGTGACTCAGCCCCTCCACAGCCCAGATTTGGCACCCTGCAACTTCTGGCTTTTCTCAAAACTAAAATCACCTTTGAAAGAGAAGCAATTTCAGGCCATTGATGAGATTCAGGAAAATATGACAGGGCAGCTGATGACAGTTGGGAGAGCTGTGTGAAGTCACAAGGTGCCTATTTTGAAGGGGACTGAGACATCATTGTCTTATGTACAAAGTTTCTTGTATCTTGTATCTTCTTCAATAAATGTTTCTATTTTTCATAGTACATGGCTGGATACTTTCTGGACAGACTACCTACACACACGCGCGCGCACACACACATGCATGCACATGCACACATGCACACACACACACACATAGATATGCAGACTCCTGACGCTGCATCGACTGTAGCTAACTGATAATGAACTCCTAATAATGTAACTGGCTTAAAATGGAGTTTTTGTTGTTTAAAAACCATTAAGTCTGGCTTAAAAGAAAGAGTTCAAGATCAGTGTAAGCATGCAAGATTGGGGGAGGAAGGACATTGCTTATGGCTGTTTTTAATTTTGTTTTGGTAGCCAAAACATGGATAAAAACTCACATTTCATCTGTGTAAAAATGAGCATTTTTACTTTTGAACATCCTGAGCCCATGAGGCAAAATGTGTCATCTTTGGCAACCTTGGAAAAACCCCTTTCCCAGGCAGCCTGTGACTTGTTGGGGCCCTAGCAGGGCGTTGTGGCCCAAGGCCCAGGCTACAGGGTGAGAGTGGGTGGTGGGGAGAGATTCCTGGCAAAGTTTTGCTCCAGGGTCTGGAATTTAAACAAATTCTGTTTTCAATTATCCAAATATTTCTTAGCAAACAGATGCCTAACTTCGCATAGCTGTAACATGACAATAATCAGCTCAATTCTCCACGAAGCCAAGAGAGAAGTGAAAAAGAACCCTTCACCCTCCTAGAGCATGGCTACAAAGGTGTTGCTTCCAGGGTCCCTCGCTGTCCTTTTCCTCTTCTCTAAGCCCTTTGGCGTAGTCTTTTGCTGTGAGAGGAGATGCTCTTTCAGAGCTCCTAACTGTTCCCTTTGCTCTGTTGCCATCTTGGTCACCCCAGTCCTCTTGCACAGTGATTTTCAACCAATGTGTTGCAAGAATTGTTAAAACATGCAACACCTGACTCTTTTGTCAGGGGCACTGACTGACCTCTTTTTCCTTAGACTGTCGAATTAAAACAAATGACAATAGCTAACATAACAATAGCCATTCAGTGTGAATGAATCAAAATTATATTTTTTATCAGAGAGGCAAAAAATATATTTCGGGTGTGTCACAGAATTTTAGTAATTAGTTTATGTGTGCCATGAGATCAAAAAGGCTGAAAATTGCCACTCTTGCACATGGATCTGGTGTTGGGGAAATAGTCTCCCTCCTGCTGGGCCTGGAGGATGCCCTTCTTGTATTGGAAAGCTGTATTCTTTCCCACCAGGATACAGCATCAGACGGCAGGCCTATAACGGAGTGAGGAAAACTCGATGCTTCCCTCCTGAGCAATCCCATCAGCCTCATCCCTAGGGGTCCAGGGGGTGATGGAGGTCCCAGCCATGTCCACTTCATCTCCAGGGTGATATTTATAGCAACTTTGCAGAGTAGGCTTTAAATTTTAAAAAAGAAATCAATAAACCAAGAACTGCTAAATTTAAACTGTTAACAGAAAATCAAATATAGAATCTTGAGAGAGAATGAAAACAAATAAGGGAAGAGAGGAACCTCCCTGGAGACTCTTGCAGTCAGTGTCTCTAAGTGCTTTAAGTGACAGTTTTTATAGTCCTGAGTAGTCTTACCCCCAAAGCTCTTGTCATGTAAGTGGAAAGGGCATATTGCGGGTTGGAGAAAGGGAGCGGGGAGGAGGCTGTGTTTATACACGTGCTTACAAATCCCCACCATGAAATGAATCAGGTTGTCAAGTATGCTGGTATTTATGTATACCACCTCTGAGAACGTACTGATTTCAGCTTCAACTTACCTCTAAACCTATAATTAGAGACTTGGTTTTTGCCCACAACCTGACGAAGAGCAGGGGTTTCAGTTCCTCTGTTTTTTATTAATCCAGCCAAGACCGTGCAGTACATGGGAGGGATGGGGCGTTCACGGAACACCTGTGACAAGCTCTGTCACTGGGCCCTCCTGGCCAGCAAAAGGTACAGGAGACTTCTTTTTAGAAGAATTAAAGAGAGTAAAAAGAGAAAGAAAGAGAGGAGGAAAGAAGGAAAAAGGAGAGAGGAAACCCAAAAAGAATAAAAGGAGTACATGGCAGGTGAGGGGCGTCTGTGCCCAGTGTCATTGAAAGATTTGAGAAGGAGACGTGAACATGAACATTCAAGCCCATGGACATGGACTAAGCGGTGTGGGGATGATGAGATGGGGGGCGGGGTGGAGGGGAAATAGGGGGAAAATGGGACAACTGTAATAGCATGCTCAATAAAATATACAAAAAAAAAAGTTAAGATTTTATCTTTAGTTGATAGGCTTACATTATTGCATGTGGAAAGCTGTCATTCCAAGAACTGGAGTGCTTGACATATGTGATTCCCAGAGATCAACCCGAAATTCAACCTTTGTGTCCCAGGGTATCTTGCCAGCCATGAAGATGGTATCTGAGCCATTGTGCTCTGGGGAGGGAACACCCTTGATGCAGATAAAGTACTAGGAAAATCGCTGCCCGACTGCAACTCTTATCCAATTAACCATTTTTCTAAATGCCTTACTCACCCTTTCTTTCCCTTATAAAAAGGTTGGCTTAAAAGGAGATGTTCAGATGATTTTTGAGGGTACATCACCAGCTGTCTTCTCTGATTGCAGCCCTCTGAATAAAGAGCCCATAAAAATTTAAAAAAAAAAAAGAAGAAGAGAACATGCACAGTCAAAAGAGAATGACTCCCCTTCGAAGAAGTCCCCTCAAAAGGGAAATTGTTGCATCCTTTTCTTGCCCATATTTTGACAATTTGTATCATAAACCTAAAAAAGAAAATCCATACAATTTGAATAGTCATGCCGTTCCTAGGAACCAAGTTTAACAATCTGAAATACGCAATTGCCCTGCATGCAGAGATGTGACTCTCAACCAGTTCTTCTCAACCCTGTTTAAACTTTAAAGTTATCTAGAGAGTCTTAAAAATACCCAAACGCTGGAGTGGAGGCAAAGTGCAGCCAGTGGCGGTTGCTCTTGTGTTGTGTTGTGTTGTGTTGTGTTGTATAGTTTGTTTGTTTTAAATCTCCCCGGGTAATTCAATTCCAGTGCAGTCAGATGGGACGACCAATGATGGAGATCTTTGCTCGCATGAAGCCCTCAGGCTGCTCAGGACTAACTCAAGTTTTGTTTCCTTTGAAAGGCTGCCTTAACTCTCAATCCAATCCCATACGCCATTTCAGATACCGTCTACATTTTCTTGTTTCACTTTCTTCGGGGTTAACCATTGATTTCTTTCTCCTTGTCTTCCTTTTCTGTAAGAGGATCTTACGTCACTAGTCTTCTTTGGTCTCTAATTCTGAGGTCCCCTTCTTACTGTAGAGTATAGGAGGTTAGGAAGCAGGTGATGGGGTGATGGGTAATTGATTGATAGTAATGAAAACTCTAGCCTGGAGGGGCCATAAAGAAAGTTCTGGTGGCTTCTCTGGCCCCCCTTATCTCCTGTAGTGGCAGCCAGGGACACCGACTCTCCTAGCCCATGGGGTCTTGGTGGCTCCACTAGGGGAGCCTCGTGAGCCTCTTGGGCTCATCCATTCAGGAGTTGTTATGAGAATTCCCCAAGGTTTTGTTGACTCACTTTCTGGATCAGAAGCCACACTGAGACATGCTGACCAGGCTCTTCCACCAGCTACCACATTTCAAAGTGCTATCCAGGAGGCTGTGTCCCCTCTTATTCCTTGGGGGTTTGGGGGTGTCTCCTTTCATTTCCATTATTTCTACTCTTGGTTCATTTTGTTAGCTTGGGGAAGCGGAGGCATCACCAAGCCCACTTGACTCCACTGCCTTTATCAGTAAGTCAGAAAAAAGTTCATAGTAATGAAATAAAATGCTAATATTATGGTGTTCAATTAAAAAAATCAGACATCAATATATATATGTAGTATGATAGGGACTATTTTTAATATAAAAAAGATGGGAAGAAATACAACAAAATGATAACAGCAATGGAAATTTTATGAAGGAATTATGAAAGAGGGTAATTTAAAACATTTTAGTGCTTCTCCAGTTTTTCACAACATTCTTATTTTGCTTTAATAGTGATAAAAGTATTATAAAAACCAAAAGTACGGAGCAAACCTTTTTGGAGCCTAAACTCTTATCACACAATTCTCTCATTGCCCAGATAGTTAACCCTCTTCTTTCAGAATTGTCTAGATTCTGCAGTCTCTTCTATGACTTTCCCAACTGGGGCTCATCTTCATCCAAAGTCTTGGGCAAGGTCAGTGACTGCGTGAGTGACCAGGTTGGGAAATCCCACAGATGGGGAGAGTGTGGCTGAGTGGTGGGCTTTGAGGTCTCCTCTTGGAAAAGACCTCTGAGATGCTCTGCACACTGACAACAGCTGAAGTTTCTCAAGGGCGTACCCTGTGCCAGGCACTGTCCCAAGCACTTCACACATCTGAATGTACTGAATACTACTGAACAAGCATCACATTAATGACCTTTGGCGAACCCGTCAGAAAATTGATGCCACAGGACAAACCGCTATTCTGAAGAGAAACAGATGCCTTCAGGAGACCATGGAAACTGGGCATTTAGTATCTGGAGGCAGAAGCCACTGGATATCACATAAGCTGGTAGAAACATTCAAGTAGAAATTTTAATGATTTCCTGGAGGCCAGGGGAAACTAGTGTGAGAGTGTAAGGCTCCTGGGAACTATAGTCATGGGGGAGGAGATTCCTGCTCTTTTCCTGGATTTTCCTCAGGAACCTCCATCCCCACTCCCACCACCCCCACCCCACCCCCAGGGCTCTCACGAGGAGGATAGGGAAAATCCAGAGACCCTGACTGGAGGAGGAGAACTGCTGAAATCCCACAGAACAAAGAGTTTAATTTGCAAGGAATTGTATGTTGCCAGAGGGTACTCCACCCAGCCTCTAGCTTCCCTGGCTCACCTAGGAAAAAAACAACAACAACAAAAAAAAACGCCTTAGTCTGCAGGGAAGATTTTTCCTCAAAGATACTGACGGAAAACATTGGGGGCTAGTCCCTGCTTCAAGGGAGAGGGATGGGGTAGAGGGATAAAAAGCTCTACCTATGGAAAAGGGACAGAAACAATTTAGAAATTTATATCCCGAGATAGAGACCCACTGCATACTCCAAAGAGTGAGACATACTCAGAGAATTGGAGAACAATTCCTACCCACCCCCCGTCCTTGGCAAGCCTGCAGCAATAAAAATGGCGAATACACAGTAGAATGAATACAGACAGGAGACCTCAAAGGGCAGAAAACCAAAGACAAAGAGAATTCTTCAAATCAGCTACAGAGGAAAAAAAATCTTCCCGACAGAGGAAGAAGGATAGAAATAAGGCAGATTTCTCATCAGAAACCATGTAAGGAAGAAGAAATGGAGTAACACCTTTAAAAGGTTGAAAGAAAAAACCCTGCCAACCTAGAGTTCTATATTCAGTGAAAGTTTGATTTAAAAGAGAAAGAAAAATGGAGATTTTGTCCAAAAAATGGAAAGAATTCATTGCCAGCAGACCACTATATAAGGTATGTTAAAAGCAGTTCTTCAGGCAGAAGGAGTGTTACAAAGATAAAAGGTTTAGATCTACCCTAAGAAGTGAAGTATATTGGAAATGGAATAAATAAAAGTGAAATATACTATTTTTCTCATTTTTTAATATAAAAAATCGTCAGACACCAAGTCTGCCAGCACCTCGATCTTGGACTTCCCTGTCCCAGTACGGCGAGAGATAAACGTTTGCTGCCTCGGCCGCGCGGCCTGTGCTGTTTCTGTTGTTGCGACCGGAATGGACTGAGACAGGAACCCAGTGAGAGAAAAGCAAGTTAAACCTAAAGCAAAAGGCAGGAAGGAAATAATAAAAATTGGAGCAGAGACGAATGACATTAAAAGCAGGAAAACAGCAGAGAGAATGAAAGAAAGCAAAAGTGGGCTCTTTGAAAGTAGGCGTCTAGAATGAGTTCCTAGGTCTGAGGGGCAGCTCAGAGAGCCTGTGCGAGGAATTTGGGAAGAGATCACCACGCCCATCTCTAGGAAGGCAGCATCGCTTTTCACTCCCAGCGCGGCATGTGGACAGTCTCCGTTTCTGTCTATTCTTATCTAACCTGTACATGGTCCGTAGCTTCATCCTTTGCCAAACTGATAGGTAGAAAATGGGGTCTTTTCTTTAGAAGATTTGCATTCATTTTCATGTATTTCTAAGTTAATTGTATATCTGTATCTGTGGTTTTTCCAGATCCTTTGCCCACACACTTTTCTGTTGATTGGTTAATTATTTTTTTTACTGATTTAAAAATGTTGTTTATAGTCTAAGGAAACTAGCCATTTCTCACATATGAATTAGTTTCCCCTCTCTGTCCGCTGTATTTTCAATTCGTTTATTGTATTTGGTGCTATAAATTTTTTTGTGAGTTGCTCAGAAAAGTCTTGCCTACTTTAAGATTACATTTTAAGATCTCCCCATATTTTAATTCTTTTATTTTTATTTTCCACTTCTAAATATTTGATCCATCTGTGATTAATTTAGATATGAGAAATGATGTAAGACATTGGTTATTATTAAACATTTGAAAGGCAGTTTGTTGCCTTTTCCCCCATGGAGCTTATATTTTTTTTCCACAAATACTTCATATTCATTGAGAAAAACCTGAAAAAAATAAAAATAATAAAATATCACCCCCCAACTGCATTACCCAGGGATTACTATTATTTTACTACATAACATTTCTCTAGGAAAAATATGTAAATATAAAACTTTTTTTTTTTACAAGATATGGAATTGTGTTATGCACCCTGTTTTATCATCTGCATTTTCTGACTCACAATACATTGTGACTGTCTTTCCAGGCGCATATTTCCAGCCGAGTCCCGGGCTGGAACCATGATTGTGAGGGTTCAGGAGTGTGATGTGGGAGTGGAAGCGTGTGGACTAACCCCTCTACAGAGCCCGGTGGTGACAGGAAGGAGAAATATGGGGTAGCAGCTTGAGGATCAGCTGGTTGCAGAGTCATATTTTAAGGATGGATGAAACCATCTTCTTATAGACCCAGGATGGCTGGGACAGCGCCAGTGGACTAATGGGAGGAGGTGAATGGAAGCAGAGGGGAGGAGTGCTCTGGCCAGGAGAGATGAGAGGAAAGAGGGGTGGGGTGGGTAAGGAGACAGAAAGACTGATGCAGAAGGGACGGAATTGAAAGGCATGTCCTCTGCGTGGTTCCCGTGAGGTCATCGGCTGAGTGCAGCAGCTGGGACTGGTGTGTGTTTGGGGCCTCCAGGAAGTGGGAGCATTTGGACAAGAGACTCTGAGAAAGTCAGCGGGGAGCCAACAAGAGCAGCAGCGAGAAGCCGACTGGGGGAGCAGTCAGAGCAGCCACATGGCTCTCTACAGCAGCACTCGGGACTCCATGAGTGAGAAAAACAGGAAGGCGCCTTGGGCATGGTCCTGCTGCAGATGGGCAGGTGGGTACAGCAGAGCCCTCTGGCCGGGAGGAAGCACGCTTGGGTGTCTGGAGCCTGAGGACAAAAGCCGGGGAAAACTGGCTTTCGTAAGCACTATACCCTACCCTTTGCCCAGATGGTCTGCCTTCTGTTTCATTTGAGTTTCCGTTTCTGGCCTTCCACCGATCTGTTGGTCCTGCTTGGCTGCCAGCTTCATCATCCCCTTCTCCTCACAGCTGGAGCCCCTTGGTCTCCAGGTGGGAATCCCCCTCGGCCCCAGATCCCAGGGAGCAGGGAAATCAAGTGGTACCCCCTACACAACACACACCACATTCATGAACTCCTCAGCAAGGCACCTGGGTTCTCCACTTACCTAGCTCAAGGATGTTCAGTTTCTCACCACCCCTAAGTCCCACCTGCATGACTGCTCAAATGGCTAGAACGTCTTGTTGCTGGCAGGTCTTTTGCAGAGCAGCAGGGGTACAGGTATGGATCAGATCAAGCTGCTGCCTGAAGGAATTGCAGAGCAGGAGACAATAGGGGTAACTTACACCTCACCTAGACATTTGATTCTAGTACGGCAGGGTTCCAACATGACAGAGGTCTGCAAAAGGCATCCCTAGAGGTGAGCCCCATAGGACAGCAGGAGACAACCCAATGAGCAGAAGGAACCCCAGGAGCAAAGGGTCAGTCAAGACAAGTCTGCAATGTGGGGTTACCCAAGATCAGAGTGCCTAGAGCACTTGACACTGCCGGCCCCCATGCTATGCAGGGCAGGCATGTGCTTTCCTGTGGGCTGGGCCCTTGTTCCGCAGTTGCCAAGGTGTGACCGAGCATGGGTTCCACATGGTCTTGGACATGGGCCCTGCTCTTGGGACCGCTCAGCCACATGGGTCCCAAGCCTTCAGAGCAGACATTTTGCTCTGTCCTGTAAGCTGAGTCTCTGTGTGTGGAAGACATCTCTCCACTTTTCCGGGTGCTGTAATTCCTGCCAAGGGATTCAAGGTAGGGGTGACACTGGCACCCCTTGATTTGTGTTGAATGGACTCCACTTGCAAGCTGAGTTACTCGCTGTCCCTGGGTCTCGGTTTCTTCATGCACTGGGGTGAGGAAGGCCCGGAAGGTGTCTGGGTCTCCTTCAGCACCAACCCCATGTGTCTGCCCCTTGGCTCTCTCTTCCCTCTGCAGAAACTGCCATCTACCCTAACCCTCTCCAGCAGGACACAGTGGTGGACTGTGGTTCATCATATACTAATAATGTAATTACGTGGTTGTAGGATCAGGTCAGCAGAACACCAGTAGGAATGGGACAAGGTCCATGTGTCTCTATAGCAAGGCTTCTCTGCGTGAGGCCGTGGAGCTGGGCCCGCGGAAGGAACGTCATGTAGCCGCGGGGCTGTGAAATCAAAGGAGTGGGAAGGGCCAACCCTCCCAGACCAGCAGCTTTGGGGCCCCGGTTCACCAACCAGCTCGGGAAACAGGGTCAGCCTCTAAAAGGTTCCTGGGACTCTCTCCTGTCCAAAGGAGGCCCAGTTCTTTGTCTGGTATGAGCTTCACCCCCATGTTGAAAGAGAGCAGAGAAACACCAAGAAGCACATTGGCTTGCTAGTCAGGCATACTAACTAGCTATCCTTAGTGCTTGGTGAGACTAGAACCTGGTCTTCTGGCCCCAGAGAGAAGTGATTTCGTTACGCTCCATACCTCCTCAAATGCCCACTCATTACTGTGGTTCCTTCAGAGCAGTGGGGAGGGACTGTGGGTGCTCATGATGGGGTGCTGCAGGTGGCTCACATAGACTGCACTGCACCCGCAGTATTTTTTGTATAGTGAGAAATTTATTTCTCACATCAACACTTTAGCTATCAATCTCCCAATCTTACTCACAAGGAAACTGAGGCTTGTAGAGGTTGAATAAGTAATGACTGGGTACCTGCACTGGGGACTGGGCTGCATTCTTACCCATCAGAGGCCATTTACCACCCTACCCCAGTATTAGTCAAACTGCCCTGGCCTGAGCAAATTCATCTCCACCCCGCTAGGGAGCGAAGGCTTTGGGGGAACAGAGTTCATCATCATTACAGGAAGGTGGCTAACCGCCTCTTCCCTTTGCTGCCGCCCGATTTGCAGAGGTGCTGGGGAACCTGCCCTTCTGTAGGAAAGATTTGCTTATGGAATAAATAACAGCACTGTGTCCCCAGCTTCCCAAAGCAAGATGTTGGCTTTAAAGGGAAGAGTTCTGTTTGGGATGTCTTAGGACTGCTAAAAAGTGCAGGTTGGCTATATGAAGAAAAGGGGAAAGAATTCTAAGTATGAAGGAGGAACAAGGGAGCGGGTTCAGGGGGGCACCCAACTGTACCCTCCCGTTTACTTAAGTCCACTGCAGGATCTCTCTCCTCAGCTTCCAATGACCCTGATAAATCTACTGGGGTGCGGGACAGCCCAGGACCACTGCTGTGAGCTCCAGAGGGCAGCAAACCTCCAACTCTTGGGTCGAAAGGGGGAAAATAGGATGAAAAAGAGGGAGAAAGAAGATGAGGGAAGTCAAGAAGGTAGGAAGCAGACCAACGTGCAACCAACAGGGCTGTGGAGAGCTCAGTAATACTGATCAGACCCTATTCACATGGGCCCCTCACTTTCCTCTCTTCACTGGCAGAATGAGCTCTCCAAGGTGGGGACCACGCAGGGAGCATTTCCCTATGGAAATCTAAAAGGAGAGTTAGTTAGGATGGCCAGAGGCCCCTGTTCATCTCTTTCTGGAAGCTCTCACTCCCAGGAGCCGCTTCCCCTCCAAGAACCTCCCAGGGCCTGGATGTCATTAATTACCAAGGAGATAAAACACTTCTCCACCAGATTTGAACTCGTAAAGACCCATGTCAGTGGTTCTCAAAATGTGACTCCTGGACTTGAGCAGCATCGACAGCACCTGAGAAGGTGTTAGAAATGCAGATGCACCTGCATTCAAGATCAGTGGCAAGGCTGGAAAGCATGTCTCCTTCGGTGGTTACCCTCAGCCTGCTGATGCTGGGAAAAGTGCCCTTGTCCTGGAGAAGCTGGGACAAGGCCACATTTACTGAGCCCAGCACAGGTGCTGGGTATGGTGGTAGAGACCTCATTAAGACACGTCTCTTTTGTAGATGAAGAAACTGAAGGTCAGAGTACTTCAATCACTCGCCCAAGACTGCGCCGCTAGGAGGTATGTAGCAGACAGACATTTGAACCCAGGTCTGACTCCCTCTCCCCTGACTCAATTTCCGTGGAGAAGCTGTTTCGCCTGGGGCAGCTGGCAGCTGGCAAATCCAGTCCAGGAGGTCAGCGGGCAGAAGCAGCATGCTACAGCCCTCAATTTCCCACTGAGTGCACAGCAATTTTCAAGTCTTTTGGTCTCGGGACCTCTTTTGCACTCTGAAAAATTATTGAGGACCTCATAAAGCTTGTGTTTATGTGTGTTATATCCGGTAATATTTACCACATTAAAAACTAACACTGAGAAATTATTAAAATACTCATTACTTCATAAACTCAGTACACATTAACATAAATAATATGCTTTTTAAAAAAAGCAACCCAGGTTTTTAAAAAATGTTGACAAGAGAGGCATTATTTCACATTTTTGCAAAACTTTCATATCTGGCTTAATAGAAGACAGCAGGATTCTCACAGCTGCATTTAAACTGTTGCAATATCCCACATGATGTAGCCTCTGGAAAACTTCACTGTGCACTAGGGAGAGAATGAGAATGAAAAGGCAAATAACATGATATAGCAGGTCCTTGCTTTGTCCAGCATGATTGTTGTGTTTAATGTTGATGAGATGCCACAGGAGCTTAACTTTTGCTTCTTTCAATTTGTCTGTGCTAAAATTGGTTTCATTATATGTCATTTTGCTGCAGTTCCAAGAACCAATCCACGACTTTAAGTGAGGACTTACTGTAAAGTAGTCCCCCTTATCTGCAGGGGATTTATTCCAAGACTCCTGGAGGGTGCCTGAAATTGTGGGTAGTACCAAACTCTCTATATACTGTTTTTTCCTATACATACCTTGCTCCTTAAGCAGCTTCAACTCCGCCAGAATTGTGGCAGCAGCTTCTCCAACAGCAGGCACAGCCTCTGCAGTGTTTACATTTCTCAGTCCAAACCTGTTCCTGAATCTGTGTAACCATCCCTTACTTGCGGTAAATGGTTTGGTGTCAGTCTTCCTACAGGCTCAGTGCTCTCCGGCGTAACATGCTGCCGTCAACCGGAACACATTTTCTGTTCGTGTCTTCCACCCACGAACCTAATGCCTTTTCCATCTTAACTAAGCACTTATCACGCAGTGTGGCTGTAACTTTTGCAGTTTGAGGTGCAACGGTGAAACTAGCATGAATTTCTTTTTCCTTCTTCATAATTTCATGGATGGGAGATTTGTTCTTTTCACAGATCTTTGCAACCTCAGCATAAGATATTTTTCCTTTTCTTAAGTTGAGAATTTTCACCTTCTTACTTAAAGGAAGCATTTTACAGCTTCTCTTTGGCATTTTCAAATTGCCGCTATCACTACTCTCGTGCTTTGGGGCCATTATTAAGGAACATAAGTGTTACCTGAACAGAAGCACTTGGGTACTAAGAGAGTTGATGTGATGATGAAGATGGCTCTTAAATGACTGATGGACAGAGAGCACATACGGAGAGCGTGAAGATCCTGGACAAAGGGATGATTCATGTCCTGGGCTGGACAGAGTGGGGTGGTGGGAGATTTCATCATGGTAGTCAGAAAGACCTGCAATTTAAATCTTACAAATTGTTTATTTCTGGAATTTTCCATTTACTATTTAGGACCACGGTTCTCCACAGATAATGGAGATGGTGGAAAGGGGAACTGTGTGTGGGGGTGGGGACGCTACTGTATTCTTGTAAAATAGTTTAAATCTTGCAGCCCCCCTGAAAGTTTCTCGGGGGCCCCAGAGGTTGCCAGACCACACCTTGAGAACTGCTGGGCTAGAGTATGGTGAGGAATCACCGCGAGTGCTTTTAGGAGAGCTTTTTTTAGAATCTGTCTTTCATAAATGCTAAATCGCCCCTAATCTGGCTTTCACCAGATTTTCCTTGGGAGGCTGAGAGGTGGGCTGGGGGGGCGGGGAACAGGAGGTGCTGTGGGAAATGGAACATGCTGCTGGAATTCTGAGCCAGGCCCCTGTGGTCGCCTGGTCGCCACTAAGAAAGAATGGGTCGCTGGCAGTTTGCTGGGTTTACTGCAATTCTTCCTCAAGGATGCTGTCAGTGGAGGCCAGATGCCCAGCACAGATGGGCTGCCTGCAAGCTGCCCACAGATAGCACATCCCACACCTCAGCTCTGGCCTAAAATCCAGCACAAGGTAGGAGTTTGTGTTGGAATCACAGCCTCTAGAATATTTAAGCTGCCTGGGATCCACCAGTGGGGAAACTGAGGCCTAGGGAGTGCAACCTGCCAAGGTCTTACCTCCTGGGAGAGCGGAACAGAAAGCCCGGGTGCTTCCTGTGCCTGCTGACCTGCTGGACTCAGTGTTACAACTGGGCGGGTCCCTCAGGGAAAACTGCTTTTCCAGGAGAAGCAATGAGTCAGAGGGGGAGACGTTGACCAGAGCCTATAGTGCCTGGCTCCTTGAATGCCACTTTCCCCTCTAAATCTTAACAGCATCTCAAGGGACAAAATGTCATTTCTACCAATCATGCCTGACATGTAACTGTGGTGGTCATGCTGGACGTTGTCAGAGAAACCTCTGGGCCACCCACCATGGGGGTTCTTGGCTCCAGAGCTCCTTCTTCACTGCACCCATATATGGCCCCCAGAACCAGATGTACCCTGGGACCCCTTCCCCCCTTCCTTCCTTCCTTCCACTGATCACTTGCAGTGTCCCTTCTGCCATTGCTGGGGACACGTAAACAACTCACAGTGTTACCCTTAAAAAGCCCACATACCAATGGAGAGAGGAAGTTAAGGGGACCATGAGGAGAGGGTATGATAAACATTACCCAGGGATAAGGATAGTGTAAGAGGAAAGAGACAAGGGTAGGCATTTAATCACCCATGAATTTGGGGGAGACTCAGTGTATTGGAAAGCCTTTGGCACAGGATGTGAAGCCAGTGGTGTGTGTGGGGTGGGGGTTAGGTGGAGAGGTGAAGACCCCGGGGGGCGGGGTGTTATACTTGCTCACTCTCAAGGCTTGGGGAGGTAGCTTCCCCAGGGCTGTGGGATTATAACATCTACAACGGAAGAATTCTATGTGGCTTCTCCAGATTTTGAGGAGTCACAGAAATCTGTCCCACCCTGGACAGCAGTCTGTCTGCCTCTTGCTCCTGGTGAAGTATGGATTCTCCTGGGGCTAGATGAGGCTGACGGTGAGCCCTGCTTTAAACAAGAGGAGACAAGGAGGGAGACAAACTGGAGGGGGTGCAGACTGGATCTGGAGTAGGCAGAGCTGGGCTCAGCAATTTTGTCCCTGTTAATTAGCACCGCGGGACTCGTCACTGTGTGTGACAGCATCCCAGCTCTCTGTAAGTAGGCCTCCCTTGGGGGGCGTCAGAGCCGGGGCAGGATGGCGGTCCTCCCCTGGGCACTGCTTCCCAGAACTCTGCTTTCTCTCCCCTGAGAGCGCTGAAGAAGCTGTGGGATCGAGCTCTCTCCGTGGACAGGGTGTCGTTCAGTTGCTTTTAGATTTCAGCCTCTTTGTCCCTAGAAAACTTTGATTAAGAAAGAAATCTTATAAAGCTGTGAATTAAACATGATTAGGTTTACTTTGTTTTGAGAATCCTCCCTGTGTTAAAATGATCACAGATCAGATGTGTTTAGGTAATGGATGCCCTAAAAGCCCTGCCATCACACTGCATCAACACTGAAATTCAAGGGCAGGTCGAGGCTGCAGCTGAGAGCTGGGCATATCTGAGCGCGGCTTACAGAACAGAGCTAGAGGGCAAGTTGGAGACTGTGTGCACGACCCCGAGTTCCCCCTTGCACAGGAGGTTAAGTGGCAGGTTAAAACAGGAAGAGACCCCATCCATGTCCTTGAGGTGTGCAACTGGGACAACCAGATGTGAACAATAACAAAGTGTTAAGTGACATGCACAGACCAGATAAGAAATGCGAATCATTCATTCATTCAACAAATAGGAAGTGAGCCCCCACTCCATGTCATGCAAGGCTCTAGGCCCTGGAAACACAACTATGAAGAAAATGGGAAAAAATGCTGCCTTACATTCTATGAGCTCTGTGTGGTAGGGAGACAGACCATAAGGGTTAGGAGGGAAAATGAGCAAAGCACATGGACAGAAGGGCTGGGATAGAGGTGGGGTTGCTATGTATAGATCGTCATGGGAGAGCTCTCTAATAAAAAGACATCTAAACAGGAACGGAGAGAGCATGGGGGAGCAGGCCGCATGAACACCCTGGGGGAAAGCGCCCCCACAGAGGGACCAGCCGGGGCAGGGACACTAAGGCAGAAGATGAAGGGCTTGTTCTGCACTGGGAGCTTCTGGAGGAGGAGGGCTTCAGTAGACTTGAAGAAGAGGCAGGTCTTGACAAAAGGAAGATTACGATATCCTGTGTTGGCCTCTTTCTTCAGCCTCTTTGCCCAGAAGCTCAGAGACCTGTAGACGGCACTTAGCAACACCAGCACTTAGACCCCAGACTGGAGTCTGAGACCTGCCCTGCATCCCCCCATTCCTACCCCTACGTCACAGGACTTGGGTCCTTACTATGTAAACTAGCTATCGACCTGACTCTAGGTTCCTCTAGCAATAGGACAGATTGGGGCCCCCACGAAGGGCACAGATGGTTTGCTTCAGTGTCTCCCCCCACTTCGGAGGAGAACAAAGTGCCACTTTCCCACTAGCAGCATAGGGTTGCCACTATTCCACAAAGATCGCAGTCTCCTCCCTCTGCCCAAGAGCAAGGCAGTTTGCCTAAAGTCATGAAAAAATACCTTAGCCTCTTCCAAACTGTGAGGTTTTTTAGAGCCATTCGCTTTCTCAGTCATTATTTAACAATTTTTGAGGTCTAAACGCTGGGCAGCTCGCCGTGTGAGGTACTGGGCAGATAGAAATGAAAGGTCAAACATGGAGCTCAGACTCAATGTATCTAACCCTACAAGACCCCCTTGTGTTTCCAAGCATTCCAGTTCTTCTGGGTTCCTATAATTAACTGTGCTCATTTAAGTGCCCAGCTCCATCGCTGGCAGCCAAGACCATGACCCCTGAGCTAAGCCACTGGAGTCGTTGTCGCTCCAGCCCAAAGCAGACATCCCCCTGGACACAGGACCTTCACATGCGTGAACACACACACAGAACCTTTCCCCTGCATAAGGTTTCTGTCTTCAACATCAGCTCCATTTCCTCCCTTTTACTTCCAGCATTTTTACTGTGGTTAGATGTATTTAATATATGTATATTATGTACATATAGTAATATATTAGATATATGTACATATATTATTTACACACATATATATGTAAATATGCATATAATACACCTGTACATACTGAAGCATTTGTGGGTGAAATGACGCAATACCTGGCCCTCATGAGAGTGTTTAGCTTTAAAACATCCCACACTGCCCTAAATTTGGAGACATGCATATGTGAAATAAAATTAGGAAAAAGAGGATAACTGTTGAAGCTGCTGTTATGCTATTATTTATACTTTGGGGACTGTTAGAAGTTTTCCAAAATTAAAAGTTAAATAAAAGTAAGTAAATAAAGCATGTATGTACAGATTAAGCAGGTGATTATGAAGCAAATGCCTGTGTACACACTACTGAGGCAAAGAAGCAGCAAATTGCTCATCCCCCCAAATAACCATTTAGCCTACATAACCATTAGCCTAACTCTTGTGATCGTTATTTCCTAGATTTCTTTATAATTTTATCACCTATGTAAGCATTCCTAAAATACATCTAGTGTTGCCTGTTACTAAGTCATGTAAATGGAATCACACAGTGTATGCTCTTTTGTGATAATAAAGTGGAAGATACGCACATTTGGAGAGAGTGCATGGCTGAAGTGGGGAGAGCTTTAATCTGTCCTTGCAGGAGTGAGGAAACCAAGACTCAGAGAAGTGGGATTCTCACCCACAGTCCCACACAAGAAAGAGACTTGATGCCAGGTCTCCTGACATCAGGGCAGAGTTTATTCCACTCATCTAACAGTTTTGTTCAAGGTCATATATTCAGCAGTAGGATCGGGAAGAAGGCCATCACAATAACTTGCGTAAACTTTATGAAGCCTTCTGGCCACAGGGAGGGTTTGCACCTGAGACGGGCTGTTCAAGGTAAATTCAGCTCAAGGAGGTGTCATTTGTAAAGGACCAAAATAACTTCACACAGAAGACGCCCCATGGGAGCAACTTTAAGGACAGTGGCAAAGAAGGAGGGGTGGGTTAATGCTTTATGAAAGTTTATGCCACACATTATATATGGACAACAGCCCCCACGCTGTCCACGTTCTAATCTTTTAGAATCTGTGGATGATATTTTATATGGAAAGGCTTTGCAGATAGGTGAAGTTAAGGATTTTGAGGCGGGGAAATTATCCTGGATTATCTGGGTGGGTCCTAACTGCAATAACAAGTGTCCTTATAAGAGGAAGGCAGAGGGAGATTAAAGACAGAAGAGGAGAAGGCAGTGTGACCACAGAGGCAGAGATTGGAGTGATGCAGCCACAAACCAAGGAATACTGACAGCCACCAGAAGTAGGAAGAGGTGTGGAACAGATTCTCCTTTGGAGACTTCATAGAGAGCATGGCCCTGCCAACATCTTGATTTTGGACCAGTGAAACTGATTTCAGATTTCTGGCCTCCAGAACTGGTACAAAAAGAAATCTGTGTTGTTTTAAGCTACCAAGTTTGTGGTAATTTGTTATAGCATCCATAGGAAAATAACACAGATGTATTTTTTGAATATCTATAGTTCTGGCTTCTGGCACTTGTGATAAAAGAATAAATTAGACTTATCCCCTGATGTCGAGAAGTCTAAATAATCTGATGCAAGGAGAGTTATATCAAGGAAGGCTTACTGGAGGAGATGATGCTTGAGCCCAGTCTAAAAGAAGGAGCAGGAGGCAGCCCGGTGAAGAGAAGGAAGCATGTGCCAATAACAGGAGTCCTCATCAGCTACATGATGAGGACTCAGAAATCCTGGGAAGGCTCAAGAAACACAATTAGGCATGAAAGCAGGAACAGTGCTCAAGGATGTGCTGTACAATGGCTAGAGGGAAACACGGCTGCCACTTTGTGATACTTTTCCTCCCCCTCCACTGGGTTGCATGAGAGTGGTCCTCTCTGACTCAGGAATCAGAACTCAAAATACAGCTGCCACCTCATGTGTCTGCTGCTTCTTCACATTTCTAACTTCTGACTCAGAGTCCAGGCAGAGAGGCACACGTGATCAGCTGAGCTGGGCCATAGGTCTGTCTAGCTGCAAAGGAAGCTGGGAAAATGAGTATTTTGCACTTTAGCTTCTATATTAAAGATGGGCTATATTAAGAGGGTTCAGAGGTTAGGCAGCCAGAAAGAGTATCAATTATCAGTCTTCTATGAATGAAAATGAGTGGGTAGATTTAAACAACTTTGTAGCCTTCTTCAGAGAGAAATTTCCTCAGAAGGAAATTAAGAAACTCTGATGCCTGACCATTATAATTTTAACTCCTAAGGAGAGCCCTTCACTGCCTGAGCAGAACCTTTGCCACTGCAAATTGAATGCCACTCTCTGTCACTGAATAATGTTTTATGATCAGCATACAAGGATGCTGTCCTTTACAAACCACTGTCCATTACAGAAACAGCAGGTGTTTCAAATGCTACTTCTCTGATCAGCCCAGTCTGACATTTCAAGTATTTTATATTTTAACCCAGAAGGCAATTTCTAATGTCTTTATCCTGAGCATTTCAGACGGCTGAAGAAATTATTCTGGGGACTACTTCATGCTTAACAAAGACTTGGAAGCCCCCAGGGCATCTTAGATTATTTAATCTTTGTTAGGGGGCCCGGTTTCTCCTCAGAGAAGTGCTCTCCAGAAGCTGAATTTGTCTTGCCTCTTCTGTGGAGATTTCCTCTAATCCAGACATTTTGGAGAGATTTCCATTTTCCCAGAAAACTTGGAATCAGTCATCGTTGTCTTGTTGTTATGATAACTTTTTTTGCTAAGGAAGGATCATAGATTCCCTTCACTTAATGCTGCAACAGCATTTTGATGGTGTGTATATATATATATATATTTTTTAAAGATATATTTATTTATTTTTAGAGCGGGGGAGGGAGGGAGAGAGAGAAGGAGAGCAACATCCATGTGTGGTTGCCTCTCACGTGCCCCCGACTGGGGATCTGGTCTACAACCCAGGCACGTGCTCTGACTGGGAATTGAACCAGCAACCCTGTGGTTTGCAGGTCGGCACTCAATCCACTGAACCACACAGCCAGGGCTGAAGGTGTATATTGGTTATAATTCACATTTTATAGATGGGGAAGCTTAAGCAATGAAAGAGTAAGTGGTTTAGGTATTGAGGCAGCCAGATGTGACCCCAGCCCACCTGACACCAGAGTGGGTTCTCTGCGCTTTGTGGACAGATCTCACATTCAGCCTTAGCTATGGTCACCAATAGTGAGCAGTAGGGCTTCCCACCGAGACCCTGTTGCAGCTGTAGGAAGAAAGCCTCTGGGAAGTGGTGAAAAATGCAAGCATTTACAGCACCTGGCGGCTCTGATGTGGCCCCAAACAGCACCCATTGGAGAAATATAAACATCGTTGTGTGGTGGTAAAGTTAAGCAAAGGCCTGCTTCATGTTTGAGAGTTGGTGCCGTCCAGGTCCTGAGTGGCGAAAGCAGCCATGGCCCTGAGAAGTCCACCCGTGGGCAGAAGGAGTTGGTCAGCAGCGGCAGGAACAGACCCAGTAAGGGGCAGAATTAGCAGCACCAACAGTACCAGGAGTACAGGGAGGGTACCATTAGAGGTGAGGCCTTGGCCCACAGTCAGGCTGGAGGGCAATCGGTGCCGTGGTCCCCTCTTAATGCCTACAGGCTGGTGGCAGCTGGGGGACCTTTGGGTTATATCTGTTCTCCTCGCCCCACTTTGTCAGTGCACTCCGGTTGCATTTCTGCCACGTCGCTCACATTTATCTCGGCTATTCTCCCTCTGTCGTGATCACCACTTGACCCCTCTAAGACATAAACATGAATGCTGTGGGGAGTGGTTATTAATAGCTCAGAGTTGTCACAAGGCTAATTTAGGGGAGACAAATAGCTTTGCAGCTTTCATCTTTCCCAAATGAGAGAGAAAGAAAAAAATTACAGTACCAAAATAGCTATTTCTGGATAGCAGCTTCTAGCATGAGAATGATGCTGAGATTTCCTATTTATTTTATGCACTATGAAGTCAAATCATTTACAGGCAAAAACAAACACATTACTGAATTTAAAAAAAAAACAGATTATTTTAAAGCACTAAGTATTTCTATGTCTCTGGTAAAACTAATTGAGCTGAAAGAATGTGGGGGAAAAACATGATGACTCCATTTCAGAGGATGCTGGGCCTAAGGTAGGTGGGCTGCCTTGGGTCTGCAATGTTCCATCCCACCAACATCCTTCCCAGCCTTCAGTCTGCTCTCTGACCAGTCCACTCATCACCTGCCCCGAGCTGGGTGCTAAAGAATTTGGTAGGATATGAGTCTTGGCATACGGAGGTGATCCTGATTCATCACCTGCTGGTGCGTAATTCTAGGCTTGACCTTTGAGCCCCATGTGCCTTGGTTGCCAAAGGAGAGACTATTTCCCTTAGGGAGATAAATCAACACAGAGATGCTTTGTAAACACATAACTGACCCACATAAATTCATAATATCTCTTCAGAGTGGTGGCTTCCCTGTTCTTTCTGTTTGCAGCTCATTGCTGTAGGCACTGTGGACCGCTTAGCCCACCTGCTTCTGTTTGTTCCCTAGGGAAAAAAACATTCTCATCAAAATGAGAGAAAGGACTGCTACTGCTGGTGAGACACAAACAGTGTTGAATTGTTGATTCATTTCTGAAAGTAAAGATGAACACAGCCAAATTCTAGACACAAGCATTGTTGCTGGGTCAGGAAACAGAAATAATAGCTGTCTCATTATTTTGAGCATTTTCTGTATGAGTGTGATGTGTTTCAGGGAACTCAATTCAGAAAACAGCCCGAGGACTCTTTGCAAGAGAGTGGACAGCCGAGTTCTGTGGGCATCCTGTGATCTGTGCAATGTGTGAAGGTCATTAGCAGTCTCTACTACACTACCACTTCTCTAGGGACTTAGCTGAAAGGCTTGAGATGTGAGCCCCTGTTTCAGACATGTCCACTATGGGAGCCAATTCTGCCAGGGAGGATTAAAGGCATGAGTGGTAGAACAAATGTCTTCCTCTGTTAAAGCCATCTTATCCTTGCCTTTTGAAGATGATACTGCTAAGCTGCAACCACCAGCATGCAAACTAGGAGCTGTCTTCCCAGAAGCAGAGAGGGATTTATCCCATTCTATCCACACGTTCTGGCCCACTGCTTCTGCAAGAATTGTCAGGCACCTGGCCAAGGTCAAGAGAAAGTCTTGTGGCCCAGACACTGGGACTTAGCATTTGGCTGAGGAAGGAAGTGACACTGTGATCCATTGAACCATCAGGCTCATCAAACCCTAGAGGTGAGGCAAAATGGGGAGGGAGAAAAGAACACTTGAAGGAAATGTCTAGATTTGCTTCATTGTGAAGATCTCCAAAACATTCTTTTTAATTATAGTGTTCTCCTTGTAGCTTTTATTTTTTTAAGTATGTCATTATTGACATTGTGATTTTTAAAAATATATTTTATTGATTATGTTATTACAGTTGTCCCAGTTTGCCCCACTCTGCCCCACTCTGCCTGATACCCCCACTCCTTCCAGCAATCCCCAGTTTAGTTCATGTCCATGGGTCAGGCATATAAATTCTCTGGCTTCTCCATTTCCTATACTATTCTTAACATCCCCCTGTCTATTTTGTACCTACCAATTTATGCTTCTTAATCCTTGCACCTTTTCCCCCCATTTTCCCCCTTCCTCCTCCCTACTGATAACCCTCCAAGTGATCTCCGTATCTATGATTCTGTTTCAGTTCTGGTTGTTTGCTCAGTATGGTTATTTTTTTAGATTCAGTTGTTGATAGTTGTGAATTTGTTGCCATTTTAATGTACATAGTTTTGATCTTCTTTTTCTTAAATAAGTCCCTTTAACATTTCATATAATAATGGTTTGGTGACGATGAACTTCCAGTTAAGACAGAGGTGTATGTAAACATGCTTCACCTCCTCACACAACTATGGTAAAAATTACAACTAGACTACAAAACAAATACCACCTAGAACCATCATAAAACTGAGCTGTATGGAAGTCCAACAACCAAGGATTTAAAGAAGCCACATTCATCCAGATGCGTAGGAGGAGCAGAGATGCAGAGAGATGGGAGAGGCGGGGAGAGGAGGGGAGAGGCATGGAGAGGCAGCTGAATGGGCAGTCCCAATTTCACGTACGGGCAATAAAAATTGGAAGGGATGCCTGGGGAGTGAGGGATCCCAAGCCCAAACAAAGACCACCCAACAGCCCAGGATTCCAGCATGAGGGAGGTAAATCTCCATAACTTCTGACTATAAAACCCAGTGGGGGTTGGGGCAGCGGAAGAAACTGCCAGATTCTCAGGAGACTCCTCTTAAAGGGCCCGCATGGACTCAGCACTTACACAGACCCACCCGTTCTGGGATTCAGCACAAAGGCAACAGCTGGAAGGGCACGAGTGGCATACGGGGAGAAAGTGAGGTGACTGGAAACAGAGCAAGTGCGTGGAGACAGCTTCTTCCTGGGCTAACCTGTAGGAGCCAGGCAGTGGCCTTGTCTCCCCTCTCCAAGCCTCCACGCCTCCCTTGGACACAGAGGTACAAAGCAGTGAAAAGGGTTACCCAGCCCTGATGATCACCAAAGGCTACGCCTCACACAATTTACAGGTATGCTCTTCTACATTAGGCCACGCTACTAAGAGAGGGAGTCAAAACAGCTCTACCTAATAAACAGAAAGAAACACAGGGAGGCTGCCAAATCGAGGAGACAAAGAAATATGGCCCAAATGAAAGAACGGAACAAAACTCTTTGCAGCTTTTAATCAGTGCCCTCACCCTTCCATTTAGTAACACCATTAGCACCTTCTTTGGGAATAATGTTAAAGGACTGAGGAAGAGAGACACCATGATGCTGCTGACTGCACAAGATAGTCAGCACTCAAAAAATTTAAATAGGTAGATAAACAAATAAATAAACTTATATAAACACTCTTACACTCACACACCATGCCTCCTTCTACAAAGACTTGAAGGTAACTTATAAGAATATAAAAAACATGCTAAGTAGAAAACAAAATTTTAAATTATGACCCAAGAAAATAAAAATATAATAGTGGTATATGTCAGGTAGAAACCCAAAAGTTAGATATGGTTCAATGAGGCAAAAAGGTACTATTAATATCCTGGCCACAAAAATAAAATAGGAAATATAATTTATTACACATATGCATTCTTAATCCCCTTCTTTCGAATTATATTACTTCTTCAGGATAAATCAAAATTTTCTGAACCAGGGGGTATAAATTATTATTTTTTCATTTGGAGCATCATAGAAAGAACAAAGCAACAGCTTCGACATCATGTCAGTAGTAATACAAGAGTGGGTTTGTACAGCAGATTCTTACATCATTCCTTAGTGGGAGCAGAGGTGCCACCCAAGAAGTATCTTTTGCTGCAGGGGCTAAACAATATAGAGTTCTTCAATGGTTGGGTCTAACGTCTTTAAGCTTTGATGTAGGTCAGGATTATTTGAGGAACTTGTTTAAAAATATATAGATATTTAGGCCTCTTGCCATAGATTCAGATTTCACAAATTATGGTGGACATCTGTATTTTTAAGGTCTCCTGGGTGAGCCTTGTATCTTCCAAAGGCATAAAATTTGTTCATTGATACACAATATAAAAAGATATACATTGTGACATCAATAACATAAAATGTTGGGTGGGGAATAAGAGTATAGTTTTTGTATGTGATTGAAGTTGTTATCAGATTAAAATAGACCGTCATAACTAATAGATGTTTTATGTAACCTTCACAGTAGCCACAAAGAAAACTATCTTTGGTAGATACGCAAATATAAGGAAAAAGGAATAAAAAAACACCACTACAAAAATAAATCAAATCACAAGAAAGGTAGCAAGAGAGGAAGAAAGAAACAAAAGAACTATAAAACATTTAGAAAACAATTAACAAATGGCACTAGTAAGTCATTACCTATCAATAATTACGCTGAAGATAAATAGATTAACTTCTCCCATCGAAAGAAAGAGTGACTGAATGAAATTTAAAAAAACAAAATACAAAACACAAAACTAGGTTCAATTATATCTGCCTTCAAGAGACTCGCTTTTGCTTTAAGGACATTCATAGGCTTAAAGTTGAGGGATGAAAAGAGAGATTCCCTGTAAATGGTAATCAGAATGAAGCAAGGGGGCTATATTTACATCAGATAAAATATCAGTTAAGTCAAAATTGTCACAAGAAACAAAGAAGGTCATGTAATAATAAAAGGTCCAATTCAACAGGAAGATACAAAATGCAAATATACATACACCCAACATCAAAGCATCTAATGTAAAAAGCAAATATTGACAGATCTGAAGGGAGAAATAGACATCAGTACCCCACTCTAACTGATAGGTTATTTAGACAGAAAATCAATAAGGACACAGAAGAACTGAACACACTATAGATCAAATAAATCTAACAGACATATACTTAACTTTTCATCCAATAATGAAAGAATATATATTTTCAAACACACATGAAACATTATCCAGGATAGATCACTAGTTAGGTCACAAAACAAATCTTAACAAATGCAAGAAAATTCATTTTGTGTACCTTTCTGACCACAAGTAAATGAAGCTTGAAATCAGTAACAGCAAGAAAATGGGAAAAATCACCAATATACAGAGACCAAACAATACACTCCTGAACAATGCTGAGTCAAGGAGAATATCAAAAAGGAATTAAAATGTATCTTGAAACAAATGAAAATGAAACCACATTTACTAAAGCTTATGGGATGCTGTAAAAGCAGTCCTAAGAGAGGGTTTTATATGAATAAATTCCTACATTAAAAAGAGGAAAGACCACAAATAAGCAACTTAACTTCATATCTCAATGAACTAGAAAAAGAAGAACAAGATAAGCCTGTTAGCAGAAGGAAGGAAATAATAATATTAGAGCAGAAGTAAATCATATAGAATAAATAAATAAAACTAACAGCTGATTTTTTGAAAACATGGAAAAAATCAACAAGCTATTATCTAGAATAACTCACAAAAGAGGAGACTCAAGTAACTAAAATCAGAAATGAAAGAAGAGACATTACAACAGATGCATTTCAGAAATGAAAGGGATCTTAAGGTTCTATTATGAACAATTACTTATCCAAAAAAATGGATAATCTAAAAAACATGGTTAAATTTATAGAAACATACAACCTACCAAAACTGAATCTTGAACAGACCAATTAAAAAAAAGATGATTGAGTCAATAATTAAAAACTTTCCTCCCTCCAGAAGAAAAGCCTAGGATCAGATGGTTTTATGGGTGAATTCTACCAAATATTCAAATTATAGTAAATATTAATCATTCTAAAACTCTACCCCCAAAAAAGTAGAGGGAACACTTTCAAATTCATTTTATAATGCTAGCATTATTCTGCTACCAAAGCCAGACAAAGACACTACAAAAAAAAGGAAACTACAGACCAATATCCTTGATGGACTTAGATGCAAAAATTCTCAATAAAATACTAGCAAACAAAATTGAATAACATGTTCGAAGGCTTATACATCACAAGCTAGTGGAATTTATCCCTGTGATGTAAGGATGGTTCTTCATATGCAAATCAATGTGATTTATCGCATTAACAAAGTGAAAGAAAAACTGCATGATCATCTCAATAGATACAGAGAAAGTATTTGAAAAAGCTCAACATCCCCTCCTGGTTAAAATTTCTCAACATAATAGTTATAGAAAGAAGTTACCTCAACAAAATAAGAGTCAGATATGAAAAGCCCACATCAAATGTCATTATCAATGGGGAAAAGAAATCAAAAGCTTTCCCTCTAAGATCCACTGAAAGGCAAGGATGCTCTAACCACTTCTGTTCAAAACAGCACTGGGAGTCCTAAATTCAGTAAAGTTACAGTACACAAAATCAACACATGCAAATGAGTCTTGTTTTTAAATATAAACAATAAACTATATTTAAAGGAAAAATTTTTTAAAAACCATTTATAATAGAAACAAAAAAAATACTTAGGAATGAAACTAGTCAGGGAGATAAAAGGTTTTTACACTGAAAATTCTATATTGATAAAGGAAATTTAAAAAGACAAAGGTAAATGTAAACATATCCCATGTTTCTGGGTTGAAGAATTATAAATGTTAAAATGTTCTTACTACCCAATGTAATCTATAGGTTCAAAGCAATGTCTATCAAAATCGCCATGTCATTCTTTTCAGAAATAGAAAATAATCCTAAAGTTTATATTGAAGCAAAAAAGACCTTGAATAGCCAAAGCAATCTTGATTAAAAAAAAAAAGTAGAGGCATCATAGGTACTGATTTTAAAGTATATTGCAAAGCTAGAGTAATCAAAACAGTATGGTACTGGCATAAAAAGTTGAAATAGACCAAATGTAGGGGATGGCTGGGAAGAAAGCCCAGAAACAAGTCCACATATCTACAGTCAACTGATCTTCAACAAGGGTGCCTAGAACACAGTGGGAAAAGGATAGTCTTTTCATTTAAAAGGTGCTGGGAAAACTGGGTATTTACTTTCAGAAGAATGAAATTGGATGCTTATCTCATATACAAACAAAAATCAAGACATAAACATAAAATCTGAAAGAGTAAAACCAGAAGAAAACCTAAGGGGAAAAACTTCTTGACAGTCTAGGAAACAATTTTTTAAATACGACACCAAAAACACAGGGAAAAAAAGCAAAAATAGGCAAGTGAGATGGCATAAAACTAAAAAAAACAAAACAAAAAACTTCTGCAAAAGATTGAAAAGGCAACTTATGGGATGGAAGAAAATAATTTCAAACCATGCATTGATATCTGACCCAACATCCTATCCAAATAATAATAATAATAATAATAATAATAATAAACAAATAACTAAACCTTATTTATTGAGGTATTTTATTCAAGCACTGTGCTGGGTCGCTATAAGAGTTAATGATAATACCTGTCAACAGGATCATATAAGCCTGGCTTTGCAAATAAAGTTACTGAGATCTGGATATGAAAAGTAACAACACAATTTTTGTGGCGAGTTTTGATGGCAGGGCACCTGGCTATGGAACCACAAACTCATCCACAAAGAATTCCGAGGATACCACAGTCTCTGTAACATCCAAATGGCCGGCTTTTCCCACAGATTCCAGATGGACACCACATTCACCCGGTGCATGACCCATGATGGGCAAAGTGGTTGAGTAGATGGCTTCAGTTTATCCTTTTTGGTGTCATATTGACACAGATTAAAGTACTTTGGGATATAGATTCCATAGCTTCTCCCTGTGGTCCTGAAATACCATTCTCACCTGCCAAACTCTTCTCATTCTCTGTCCTGGACCCCGGAAAGGCACATTCAAATGCAGTCCTCTCACAGTAGCCATCCGAAGTAGAGAGGAGCTCCAAAATCTGCCTGCACTCTCCTTTAAAGGTAATCTGGACTGGGAAGAATACATAAGGAACTGAACTCACTGTAGTGGAAAGCGCATTAATGAAGTAAACTATTGCATGGGGAGGCGGGGAGCCTGGGGCCTGGCCCTGTGGGTTGACATTGGAAAGGCAGCCGCTTCAGGCCTTGGTGTCCGTATTACTCAGGGTTCTAACTCCATTACCCAGAGTGTCCTACTGACCCGGACCCTGACCCCACCTCCTTGTCCCTTTCCTATATCCACTGCAGTTAAGAGCCCAGCACACTTGCAACAGCCCTTGCCATCCTGTTGCCCGAGCCTGCTACATCTGCTCATTCTCCTGGGCATGATGACTTTTTGTTCTTTCCAGGTGCCTGTGAGAGGAGGCGGGTCGTGGTTTGATCAGACAGCCCTTGCTCTGCCCACCCAAAACCTGCTGCTTGGAAAATCACAGGTAAAGCCTCTGACAGCATCGTTAGTGTGAGTCAGCCCGGTGTCACTCGTGCCCGGCATAATGGTGGGGGTGGAGGGTGTAATTCGGTTGAACGCACACACTTTCCTGAAAAATAAATACTTAGCAATGCACACACTTTTGGGGATGCAGAATTCCTTTTGACCCAAGTGCAGGCTTCTTTGTCATCTTCTGTCTAAAGAAAGACAGCTGCTCCATAGGCAGAAATGAAAGGGTTAAAACAAATGGAAGAACAAATAATTCAGGGAGACAGGATGCTTTTTGCATCATTTGCTGCTCAAAGGCTTTCTTTGCCTTTGGGATGAGTAGACGTCCACATGCTTCATTGTTTTGGATTTTAATACAAGCCCAAGCAGAAGACCTCGCTAGCTTCCGAGTACGTTAGCTTAGCAGAAGGTCAGTGCTATGAGAATTTCACCTGCTCCTGTGTGTCTCCCAACCTTTTGGACTATTCCTAAGGCTCTTCCCAGACACTGTCTGCTCTATGTATGAGTCTCGACCTGAAATACCGTATAAGGAGCTGAGCTCACCTGAGAAGAAAGAGCATTGCATGAGCAACCATGGGACCTGAGACCTTGTCAGTGGGTTGACATTGGAAAAGCAATTAGTCACTCCAGGCTTTGGTTTCCTTTCTTGTGAAATGATGAGGTTGGAATAAGCAACTTTTAAAATTTACTCTTCCCAGAACCAGCATCTGTAATTATATTTCTACCTCCACTGCCCACTGTCCTGCTGACCCTGACCCTGGCTCTACCTCTTGTCTCCTTCCTAGGACCACTGCAGTTTCAGGGGCTGGGTTTTTTAAGACATCAAACGCATGCCACTACTGAAGACCTACCATCATGGTTTCAGTGATTTAATACAAACCAACTTACATGTACCAAAAAAGAAAAAAATCCAGCCCACTGAAATTGCAACCATTATACTTTCTTTACTATTGATACAGTAATAAATACTGAGCTCCTACTTTGGGTCTAGCTTGGCACTAGGCACCACAGGGTGTAGTAAGGAGAATGTGACACAGCTCTTTCCCACACAGACGTGAAGGTTCATTTGAAGATGTTCAATACTCATAGAACAGGGAGGGAATAACTGAGCTTTAGCATGAGAATAAAAGAAGTTTAAAGAAGGAAAAGATGCGTCTTTGTCATTTTCAGGACCCTGTGTCCAGAACTAGGTTGAGAATGGGTTATCTGAGCTAAAATTACTGCTCTACCTGAAGATAGAAGCTCAAGAAAGGCTTACTGAGCGTGCCCATGAAAGTGGACGAAATGGAGAGATGTATCCGGGAGCAAGGTTAGGGTGAAGCTGGGCCTGCAAGGAAGACTGGAATCTGCACAGGGAGAAAGAACCACAGAAAGAGGAAGGGGAGGAGAAACCCCTGGCGCTGAGGGGCAGTGAGGATCTCGTGCTATCTGCAGCGGCGATTACATGCCGGAAATGAGGAAAGGTGATGTGGACATGATCTCATACAAATACAGCACTGTGCTCATTAAAGAACTCTTTTATCTAAGTTAGCTCATTTAATTCTTCTTTTTTCTGACAAGAGAATCTAACTGTCACAAAGGTATAAAATAACCTCACTGAAGGGAAGTAGAAGGGGAGAGGTGCTGATCTCAGTAAATTTGGAAATGATGGAGTCTGTAAGACTACAGACCAAAGGAACTGCTTATAAGCATTGTACTATAATTGGTGAAGTTATTTCCCATAGGAGTACAGGGGTAAAGGATAACAATTCTGACTCTCCTGTACACGTGCACTATAACTGAACAATAAATAAATGACTAGTAGAGGGCGAAATCCAGGTTCCCTAATGTTACTGTGGGAGGTTACAGATGTCAAGGGGAAGGGACCAGTGTGATCCATTGCCTTCCCCCTGCCTATAAATTCCTGGGTGGACACCCATAGGTAGTGGTGATACACTGGGTCCTACTTCTTAAAGTGACCTTGATCATAGCTTTCCAAATCTGCTTTGTTTCTGAACTTGGGTGTGAGGCAGTGGATCAGGCTCGCGAGCAGCCTGGGGTTTTGTCCTCATCTTCATCCTGGCTCATACGGGGCTCCTCTGCAGGCCCACACCGTTTGCTGAGCGCCCACTGGAGCCAGAAGCAATGGAAGGTCTCTGTAAAGCAGTGCACAAAAAGCAAAACAAAACAAAAAACAGTTCACAAAGAACGTCTGGTCTTCCTCCACAAGAAGGCTCTGCACTTTTTGATGGTAGTTGATGACACATAAGCTTTCCTTTCAGGTTTGTTTGTTGCTGCTTTGAAGGCTTCTAGGTGGAACTCCATAACCTTATTTCTTATAATTCCCCTGAGTGGATCTTATCTCTTTTTCGCAGATGAAGAAACTGTGACTCAGAGAAGTTACATAACTTGCCAACAGTCACAGAGCTGATAAAAGAGATAGAGGCAGAAGCCTGTGGCTTCTGAATTTAAATCAAGAGTTTTTACTCTGCAACGCTTTGAGAACCAACTTATAGTGGGCCTTAAATGGTAGGCCAGGCACTGGGGAGAAAGTTCTGAGATTCTAGACTCACAAAGATTATCAATATAATTTCCATTTTCTCAATGTGTCCCTGCAATTTTTGCCTGGTCGCCCGACTCAGCATAGAGCTATGGGTTTCACAGAGGGTCTGTGGAGGGCAGCCTGGTCAGGTCATGTTTTGAAAGTGGAAGATCAGCCTGGTTAAGAATTTTGAGGGAGGCTGAAGTAAGAGTGAAGGAGAAAAACTCCATTGAAGGAAGTAAATTCATGAAGAGCTTATGACTTCAAAATTCTTTTCACATATTAACTCTTTTATTTAGTGCCTACTATGTGCTATGCACTAGGCCAGGTACTAGTTTTGGTTTTTTAAGGCCGTGGTCAGCCATTCCAACAATTCCTCACCATCTTACAACACTTTGCCTCTGTGTCCTTCCACTGTTCCGACCTTCAATTATAAACTCATCCAGCAAATATTTGTTGAGTGCCTATAATGTAACATGCTCTGTGCTAAGCTTAAAGGAAAAGTACAAATGATATGCTTCCCACTTTAGGTCCTGGAATGAAAAAGATCAAATAACGGGATAGAGATGAAATCAAAGGCTTTGAAATAGTTGCAAAGTAGATTTTGAAATTTGGTACCTACATAAAATGGCATTTAAAATCATTAGTGCTGAGATAATTGGTAAACAATTTGGAAGGATTTATACCTAGATCCCTGCTTATATACTAATTAGAGAGATTCCAGAGGGACTAGAGAGTTAAACATAAAGAAGAAAGAAATAAGAAGAAATTATGAGATCATGTTTCTCTCTTTTGATGGGAGAGAGCTTTCTAACCATAAAGCAAAGGGAGAAATCATATGAAGATATCAATAGATCTAACTTCACAAGGAAAAGTACAGTAAACAATGTTGTTGGAGGTCTTCCAGGGCAATTTGATCTGTGAGTTCACAGTTGAATGATGCTTTTTTGCTAGAAACTCAGCAATGATGGATAAAACACAAAAGGAAGAACTAAAAGATAGATTGAGACTCCAGTACAGGGTAAACATTTTCATGGATCAGACACAGCAGAACACAAGCTGAAACTATGGGCTTGCTAGACTCTGGGTCTAGAACCAGGCTAAGAATGGAATATCTGAGCTACAATTACTGCTCTGTTTGAATGTAGGAGCTAAAAAGAGGCTTACTGAATATGTCCATGAAGGAGACTGAAAACAAAATGCTACACAGTGCTGTCAAGGAATATTATTTTTATATCGTACATCTAGTAAGTGATTGGTATCTAGATTATATAAAGAATTCTTGCAACTCAAAATCCCAATCAAAAGTGGGCAAAAGATTTGAATAGACCATTTCTTCAAAGAAGATACTCAAGTGGCAAATAAACACATGGAAATATGCTCAACATCATTTGTCATTAAGACGTGCAAATTAAAACCACAATGAGGTACCATTTGACACCCACTAGAATGGGTGTTATAAGAAAAAGGTATAAATGTAATAACAAGTATTCATGAAGATGTGGAAGAAACAGAATCCTCATACATTGCTGTGGAAATGTAAAATGGTATAGCTGCTGTAAAAAAAAAAAACAGTTTGTCGGTTTCTCAAAAAACTAAACCTAGAATTACCATATGACTAAGCAATTCCATTTCTAGGGATATACCCAGGGGAACGGAAAAAATATAAGCCCACACAAAAACTTGTACATAAATGCTCACAGCAGGTGATATAGACAGAATTACATGCCCCCAAATTTTTATGTTGAAGCTCTAATCCCCTGTGTGATGGTAATTAGGAGCAGGGCCTTTGGGAGATGATTAGGCTTAGATGGAGTCAGGAGGGTGGGGTCCCCTGATGATATTAGTGCCCTCATAAGAACAGACTCCAGAGAGTCCGCTCACTCTCTCTCTATCCCTCCCTCCCCCACCTACTTGAGGACATAAAATGTGTCCATTTGCAATCCAGAAAAGGAGTTGTCACCAAAATCCAAATGCTGGCACCCTGATTTCAGACTTCCAGCTTCCAGAATTGTGAGAAAGCCAGCCTATAGTGCTTCGTTATGGCAGCCTACGCTGACTAAGACAGATTTTGGTGCTAAGAAGTGGGGTGCTGCTGTCACAAACACCTAAACATTTAGAAGCAGTTTTGGAACTGGATAATGAGTAGAGATTAGAATAGCTTTGAGGTATGTGCTAGAAATATGAACTATAAGAGTGACTCTGGTGAGATCTCAGATGGAAATGAGGAACATCTCACTGAAAATTGGAGGAAAGATGATCTTTGTTATGGAGTGTCAAAGAACTTGGCTGAGTTGTGTTCCGGTGTTTTGTGGAAGGTAGAATTTGTGGATGATGACATTGGATATTTAGCCAAGGGGATTTCTAAGCAAAGTGTTCCTCCTCCTGACTCCTTACAGCAAAAGAGGAGAGGTGAATTAAAGAAGAAATTGTTAAGTCAAAAGAAACCAGAAGTTGAAGATTTGGAGAATTCTCAGCCTATTCAATATTGTAAAAAAATGAGAAAATCTGTTTTGGAAAGAACACTGAGGGTTTAGCTGTACAAACATTTCATAAAGAGGCTATGGGTACAACCTGTGGACTTTATCAGCTATCTCAGCAGAAACCAGGCAGACACTGCCAGCTTGGACAAAAGAGGACAGGAAAAGCAGGATAGAATGAAGGCAGGCTGTTGGACTTCCTGGATTCTACAGCACTGGACTATAGAGATGTTTTGCTATTGAATGCGTACTATTCTTCATAAAAATGGAAGAAGGACCTCAAAGGTGATTCAGATATCATTAGAGCTGCCTCCTTGGTTTCCAAGAGTAAGATCATTCCTTCAGTGTTGACAGGCCAGACAGCTTCTTCCACAGAACCTCAAAGGTGGGGCTTCCTAAAACCTTGGAAGTAGGTCCCTCCCCTGGCATAGTCTTGAGGGTGTGACCTATGGCTAGTAGAGCCAAGGGGGTAGGATTTCCAACTTAGTGGGTCATAAAGTGGGACTGCTGCCCGATGTGTCCAAATGTTGGAATATTGATCCACAAAAGAATTGTTCTCAAACTGTAAGACTTGAATGGAATTTGTCTTGCTAACTTTTGGACTTGCTTGGGACCTGATACTGTTTCCTTCTTTCATATTTTTCCCTCTTGGAATGGGAACGCCTACCCTATGCCTTCACGCCACTGTAATGCATGTAATTTGTCCAGCTTCACAGATTCACAGGAAGGAGAATTTTTCCTCAGGAAGAATAGTACCTCAAATTTCACCTGTATCTGATGATAGTTAGATGAGACCTTAGAATTTAAACTTTAAATTTAATGCTGAAATGCGTTAAGGCTTTTGGGCTGTTGGGGTAAAACTGATGTATTTTGCATGTGAGAAGAACATGAATTTGGAGGGACCAGGGGCAGAATGCTATGGACTACATAGTACCCCCTCAAATTCATGTGTTGAAGTTATAACTCCCAATATGATAGTATTTGGACACAAGGCCACTGGGAGGTGACAAGGTTTAGATGAGATCATGAGGGTGAGGCTCTCATGATGGAATTAGTGCTCATAAAAGAAAAGACACCAGGGAGTTTGCTCTCTCTCACATATGAGGACATAGCAAGAAGTTGGCCATGTATAAGCCAGGAAAAGGGCTCTCATGAGGAACCGATGATGCTGGCATGCTGATCTCAGACTTCCAGTCTTCAGCTGTGAGAAATAAATTTCCATTGTTTAAGCTACCGGGTCTATGGTATTTTGTTATGGCAGCCAGAGAGGATTGCTACAACAGACTTATGTAAAAAAAGAAAAAAAGAAAAAAAGAAATAGATTTCTGGCCAAGTTGGAGGCAAAGGTAGATACATTCTGCCTCCTTGCACAACCAAAAGGACAACAACAAATTTAAAAATAAAAAGCAAGCAGAACTGCCAGAAAATTGAACTGTATGGAAACCAGACAACCAACGAGTTAAAGAAGAAACATTCATCCAAACTGGTAGGAGGGCTGGCGATGGAGAAGGGAAACCTGGGAAGAGGGGATGTGGCAAGGTGGCAGCTGGAGGAGGACCAGGCAGGTGAGATGACATATGGCAGTCCCACATTTGCATGTGGGTAAACCAGGAAGAACAACAGGGGAGTGAGACAGACCACGCCATCCAGGGTTCTAGTGCAGGGATGAGGGGGAAGCCTCAAACCTCTGGCTATAAAAATCTGTTGGGGTTGCACCAGGGGGAGAAACTCCCAGCCTCATAGGAGAGTTAACTGGAGGAGCCCTCAGCATCCTAGAATGTACACAAACACACCCACCCAGGAACCAGCACCAAAAGGGCCCAATTTGGGCCCTTCTTGTGGGTAGCAGTGGAAGTGACTGAAAGCCACTGAGAGCCGACTAAGTGGCACTGTTCCCTCTTGGACCCCTCCCCCACATACAGCTCCACAAAGCAGCATGTGGGCTCCCCTGTCCTGGCAAATACCTAAGGCCCCACCCCTTACAATGTAACAGGTATGCCAGAGACAAAAAAATATGGCCCACGCGAAAGAACATATCAAAGCTCCAAAAATAGAACTAAGTGATGAAGAGATAGCCTACCAACTCAAAACACTGGTAATCTGGATGCTCATAGAAATGGTTAAGTACAGTCTCAAAATAGAGGGAAAGGTGAAGGCTATGCAAAGTGAAATAAAGAAAAATACACAGGGAACTAACAATGAATGGAAGTAAACTGGGACTCAAATCAATGATTTGGAAGAGAAGGAAGAAATAAACATCCAACCGGAACAGAATGAAGAAACAGAGGTCAAAAAAATGAGGAGAGGCTGAGGAACCTCAGGGACAACTTTAAAAATTCCAACATCTGAACCATAGGCATGCCAGAAGGAGAAGAGGAAGAGCAAGAAATTGAGAACTTATTTGAAAAAATAATAAAGGAAAACTTCCCCAATCTGGCAAAGGAAACAGACTTCCAGGAAGTTCAGGAAGCTCTGAGAGTCCCAAAGAAGTTGGACCCAAGGAAGCACACACCAAGGTACATCATAGTTACATTACCCAAGATTAAAGATAAGGAGAGACTCTTAAAAGCAGCAAGAGAATAGGAGAGAGTTACCTACAAAGGAGTTCCCATAAGACTCTCAGCTGATTTCTTAAAAGAAGCCTTACAGCAAGAAGGGGCTGTGAAGAAGTATTCAGAGTCATGAAAGGCAAGGACCTATATCCAAGATTACTCTGTCCAGCAAAATTATCATTTAGAGTGAAAGGGCAGATAAAGTGCTTCCCAGATAAGGTAAAGTTAAAGGAGTTCATCATCACCAAGCCCTTATTATATGAAATCTTACAGGGTTTATCTAAGAAAAAGAAGATCAAAAATATGAACAGTAAAATGACAATGAACTCACAACTGTCAACAACTCAACCTAAAAACAAAAGCGAACTAAGCAAACAACCAGAACAGAATCACAGAAATAAAGATCACATGGAGGGTTATCAGTGGGGAGGGGGTTGGAGGAGAGAGAAAAGGTACAGGGAATAAGAAGCATAAATGGTAGGTACAAAATAGACAGGGAGGTTAAGAATAGTATAGGGAATGGAGAAGCCAAAGAACATATATGCACGACCCACGGACATGAACTAAAGGGGTAGGGGAAGCTGGTGGGAAGTGGGGTTCAGAGTGGAGGGGAATAAAGGGGAGAAAAAAATGGGGCAACTCTAATAGCATAATCAATAACATATACTTAAAAAATAGCAAAAACCTAAATGTCCATTAGTTGATGACTAGATAAATAAAATATAGTATATTTGTATAATGGGATACTACTGAGTCATGAAAAGAATGAGTACTGACACATGCTACGACATGGATGAACACAGAACACATGATGCTGAGTGAAAGAAGCCAGACACTGAAGGTCACATACTGAAAGATTCCATTTATATTAAATTTCCAGAATAGGCAAATCCAGAGAGACAGAGAAATTAATGCTGGGTGTCTTTTGGGGGTGATAAAAATGTTTTGCAATTCATGATGATGGTCGAACAGCTTTGTGACTATACAAAAACTACTGAATTGTAAACTTTACAAATACAAGTTTTATATTGTGTAAGTTATATCTCAATAAAACTATTATTTAATAAATTTTGCCTTTGAACCATGACTCCTGATGAGCTGTAGGCTTAGGGAGGAAGGTAAACACAGGCTTGACCTCTAGACTAGGCGGCTAGCCAAGCTCTGAACTAGCTCTGTGACTGGATATGTGACGGTCCCAACATCAGTGCAAGGCCTGGTCTGCACTGGGATCCTGGAGGACGGGTGGAGGCAACTGCAAGCCCCGAGACAGAGAGGAATAAAAAATGGAAATGAAACAAAAAATATTCCATAGAAAATTAGACCATAAATGAACATATCAAAATATAAGAAAAATATATCTCATGGAAGACAACCAATGAAATCAACATTTAAAATAGACATAGACTTACACATGTGAAATTAAATTTAAACAAGAGTTTGACAAAGATTTTTAAATTATAAAATATAACATTAACTTACAAAATATTATTTTTTATATTATTAGGATGCTCAAGGAGGAAAATGAAGACATACTTTTGATTTAAAAAGCAAGAAATTACAAAATAAAGCAAGTAAGGATGAAGAAAGCCAAATAGATACAAAAAAGAATCAATTATAACAACATAATCACAGAGAAAAAAATCATGGTCACTATAACTTTATAAAGTGGATGCAAAACGAGGATTAATTAATTAAAAAATAGAATTGAGAAATTCACACAAAATGCGCGGTAGAAAAGCAAAGAGATTCCAAACATAAGCCGTGAAGAGACATGGAAGAGAAGCTGAGAGATATCTCAACATTCAACTGGTAGAAATTCTAGGATTTCCAGAGCAAAAGAATGGTGGGCATGATGGAAGACCATTTTCGAAGAAATAATTCATAGATGTTTTCTAAAATTTTATTAAAAATAGTCTTCAATTTGGAAAGGTACTCGAAGTTTTGAGCAGGATTTAATTACATAGATAGCTCAGGAACATACCTTTGGGTGTGTGGAAACAACATATTAAAAAATAGCCTCATAAATTGATGGGGAAAGTACTATTGCAGGAGAAATATAGAAAATATTAACTTCGCACTGCAAATGTGAGCCAAATAAATTTTAACTGAACTAAAAACCTAAATTCCAAAGGGAAAGCTTTAAAAATTTCAGAAAAAAATAAAAGAATATCTTTATAATCTTTTGGAAAGAAGGGTTTATTTAAAAGAAAGCACAAACCATAAAGAAAAAAAATTGATAAACTGGACTAAGTTCATGTAAAACTTCACTATCAGAATAGAAAAAAGAAGTTAAAAGGTAAGCTACACATTGAGAGAAGATGTTTACAATGTGTAAAACAGACAATTGTTACAGAACATTTAAAGAACATCTACTACAATAGGAAAAGATAATCCAATAGAAAAAGACACAAGCAATATGAATGAACAAATTATAGAAGAAACCTGAATAATGAGTAAACATATGAAAGGATTCTCAATCTCACAGGTCATCATGGAAACACAAATTAAGATAACAATGAATGTCAATTCACACCTACCCGACTGGCAAAAATTAAATGCAGAATGTGGGTAAGAATATGGAGAAACAAATTCTAGGGCACTGCTACTGGGGGTGTAAATTGATATGACAACCAGAGGTAAAATTTGACTGCACGTAGTAAAACAGGAGATTTTTTATACTCTACCATCCAGGCTAAAGGAGACAGGTTTACAAATACGCATTGCAAAATTGTTCGCAATAGAAAGAAAAGGGGAAACAATATGAGGATTCAGTCCATTCAAGGGAGGATGAATAAATCATTTGTGACATGTTAATATAGTCAAATGTACTGCAGCCTCACTGAATGAATAACAGTTACATGTATCAACATTGAGGAATGCTGGGAAAATATGCTGAATGAAAAGGGCAAGGTGCTGAGTGGTATATGCCAAATACACATTGTATACCTATAATGTAAATTTAAAACATGGAAAACAATAGCATTGAAAATCAGTGGATATCTAAACTTGTAGCAAATATTTGGAATGAAATGACCAAATTCATAATAGTGGTTAAATAAATGGGGAAGTTGAGAAGGGTTTGGGATTAGGGAGGGCACATGGAGACCTTGAGTTTATGTGCAAAATTTTATTTTAAAAAACAAATCTGAACTCAATATGGAATAATGTTAAAATTTTATAGAGCGAAGTACTGGGTGTTCATTTTATTATTTAAATTTTTTGCTATATGTTTTAAATGTATTGTAATGAAAATATTAAAATCCAAACACGCCAGTACTGATAGATAAAAATATGAATCAGGAAAGAATAATTGCAATATGTGTCAGGCAGATGATTGAGGTTCTCATTATACAAAGTGCTTTTATTAAGGAATGAAAGTGAGATGAGCAAAGGCGAGGAAGGTTGAGTAACAGCATTACCAGGCAATTTGCAAGAAGAGAAATACAAATGACTTGTGAACTTAGGAATGCAAATTCAGTGTCACTGCAAAAATTCAGATAGAAGCAGCAAAGGAAATATAATTTTTAATCTACTAAATCCTATGACTTTACCCTTACGAAGTGGCCAGGAATTCTAATAACTTTATTTTCAAGGATATTATTCATGGTTAATTACAGTGGTGAGACAATATACGACGACAGAGTGTGTACATCTACCCAAGCAAGCAATCTAGGAGAAAATTTTGATTCATTTATCCTTTTACTCCTCTTTACCAAGTACTGATACTTCTGCTTCTTATATCTGATGTCACACATTTTTTCCTTTCCATTTGAGCATCTGTGAAATTGGGATGTGTCTTACAGTCATTGCCTGCCAGGGGGCAGTCATGATGTAGTTGTCACTGTCTAAACATGCTTATCGAAACTTGCAAATACATAGGTGTCACATCCTTTCCAAAAGCTTCTTAAATGCTATCGGAAATTCGTACATGTAAACAAGCTCAGAAATGCACATTCATCTTGAAAGTACCATCTTAGTGCAAGTTAGACCACTTTAAAATGAATCTAAGCAGGTTAAGTGAAAACAATGTCAAAATCACACACCTATAGCAAAGGTAACTTCATAAGATAACGTAGAGCAAAAATCAACAAAACTAAGCAGACAATTTGAAACAACAATGAAGTGACACCTTTAATCCCTGAATCTAGCATTCTTTTTTTTAAAAGATTTTACTTATTTATTTTTAGAGAGTGGGGAAGGGAGGGAAAGAGAGAGAGAGAGAAACATCAGTTGGTTGCCTCTCACACACCTCTAACTGGGGACCTGGACTGCAACTCAGATATGTGCCCTGACTGGAACTGAACCAGTTTATGCGAAGCCAAGCTCAAAATCACTTGTTTACATTACATGAAACTTCCTATTGCTCATTAGAACTAATTAATATATAACTGAATAATTTATATTAAACCAAGCACAGACTCAAACATTCTTTTCAAAAGTAGCATCTTGGATAATTTAGAGTGTATGCAGTTGAAACTGAGCAATATATATCAAACCCAGCTCAAAATCATTCATAAGTTCCATAAACTCTGTATGTGCCAACAGAAGAAATGTTTCTTGCCTTGGTTATCAATGGGTTATTGGATTCAGTGGCCATTTTTTGCCCACATCCTCTTAAGTCAGATTTGGGTTGCTTTGGATGAAAAGGATAATCTTAGCACCTCCTTGGGGAAAGCATTTTAGGGGACATATTAGGAAGGATTTGTGAGTTCTCTAAAGAAATGTACAAACAGCAATGGGAGACAAAGAGTTAATAGCCTTTTTGTGTGAAGGGCCAATGAAAATCTATTTTAAAAAATAAAACCTTAAGTCTCCAAAAGATGAGTGGGCCAAGAAAAGAGAGCTCACGGAGGAGGAAATATAATCAGCCAAGAAACATTTGAAACATATATAAACCTCGAAGGAAATCCGAAAAATGCAGACCAGGACAAGAAGTTAATTTTGCCTATCAAATTACAAAAACGTAAACAAAAAACTATCCACTGTTGCTCAGGTTACAGTAAAACAGGAACTATAATCTCCTC